>SMLS01067724.1:0-72629 GCA_004785975.1 Popillia japonica
ATGAACATTGGAACATACTAACTGATAAAATTTTACTAGTAAATGACCGTCTTTTTTAATATAGGACGTATGTATGCAATATATATGTATGTTGGTATTGGTTTTTTCTTTAAGTAGCATAAGGGGTGACGTATTGCACCGATTTTAAACACTATATAAATGAATATGCTTCAAAATCAATAGAGGATGTTAATGATGAACAACTTAATTAATTTTCATTTCATATTACTATAACCAGCCTTAGCATAAGACGGTGGCGCTCAAATGCAAGACCCTGTATATACAGCATTAACGTGTAATGATAGACCTTTCGAATAGGTACAACTTTTGCATTAAAATTTTTGTTTTATCTATTTCCGTTCAAGAATTAAATCAAGAATACTGGAAATTGGGAATTTTTGAAGAGGTGTTTCACCCTCTCAGAGTGAATTTCAGCAGAAACATTTCTTCTTTATTTTCAAGTTTCAACATACTCTATTTACCTACCAAGTTTCATTAAGATCTGAATTTGATACCCGGGAACCTTTCCTTGTAAGTTTTTCGTGTTTTCCTCCGATGGTTAGACTTTTAGTCACAAACGTAATAATGTCGCACATTGTAAAATATTGTTATAATCTAAATATTTGTTTAAAAAGCGCATAGCTCTAAATAAATGTTCTATTCTGTTTCCGGTAATTCTATTAACATTTTCAAACATACATAGGTGACATACATATGTATGTACATACATATGTATGTACATACATATATGTAGTTGTGAGTGTGCGTATTTTGTCGCTCAGTTTGCACACTACTTTGACACGCCACCAATTTTCTGACAAAGACATTTCTTCTTCTGTGTAATTTTCGTTTAGATGTATGTATGAATGTATGAGTAAGTAATTGCATCTAGATGTTTTGTGTAACTTGCAAGTATTTCGCTTGAATGTTAATCTGTTAGGTATGATTAGTGGATTTAACTAGAAATACCTATTTGTTTACACATGGATTGTCTGGATATCAGTGATAAAAATAGTATTCTTATGAAATGTTTTGACAAGGAAACGTTATTTTTAGAGGATTATAATCACTCGAAATAATACTTCTCCAACGTGAAAATGCTGTACTAAAAATAAGCGCTAATGATACTTAAATTGTTAATGTCTAATTATTAGATAAATGATACCTATTAAAGATTATTGTTTACTTAAATAATAATAGCATTTCTGTGTGAAATAATAGACTGCTTCTAAAAATAAACAACACTTGATAGGAAGTGTTGCAACTTTTCTAAGTACCGTCCACTTAAATCTATTGTTGTTTGACATTCAATATGAAACACTACAAATTTTGAAGTGGTAGATAAAATATACATATAACGTTTAGCTTTAAAATAGGCTGTGCTCTCTATCAGAATAATTGACCAAACGGAAGTAGTCCTGGGAGGAATTTCGATAACGTATAATTTCTCTGTAACTCTTAATTAGATGGTAAAATTTCACAACGTGGTTATATAACTATATAGTTTAACAAAGAATCGAAATGGTTGGATATGGTTGTATGGAATTGGAAATTTCATTGCTTTACAATGCAATATACTATTTGATTACAAGCCAATATAGCCAAGGTAAAATTGGAATCATCACTATACCATTGCAATTTTCCTGTAGTACTTGCTAGGTGTTGTACAAAAATGCGATTGAAACCGGATAAACTGTATAAGAAAGATAATTCAAGTAGCATAGGTAATGTTGAAGGCATCTAAAAATGGTATAAACAAATTAGTTTCTATCATTTTAAGGCCTAGCATATAAACGGTGAGGAAGAGAATATTTAAATTAAATCTTCGTTTAAACTAATTTCGTTTTTATCATCAGTAATAGGGGAAAAATTGCATTTACATTATCATAACAGAAAAAGAGGAAATTGTATTGCTTTCGCCAGTTTTAAAGACCAGACGTCTTGAAACGCTATTCTAGAAGTAGGACGTCGATGTAGGTATGCCGTAAATTTCAAACTGTTATGTGGGAGGTAAAGGATTATAAGATTCAATTTAACATTGTGTTATGGGTATAGGAGACAGAAATTAGACCATATGCAGGCGTGTCCTTCCACTGAATGCAATCTAATATCTTCTAAAGTGCATTTCATTCAAACATCTTAAAGACATCTGCTGCATTAAATTGTTGAATAGATCATTCTCGTTAGTTAAAGTCGGTATTGTTGTGTTTTTGCGGTCATGTTCCTCCTCTTTATTGTGTTGTGTAAACAATTTATTTTCTTATACTGGATTATGCCTTTCTAACTAAACTAAAACAAATATGCTAAACATCACTGGATTCATAATATGTATGATGAACGTGATAAGGAAAACAAATAAAGAGGAGGAACATGACCGCAAAAACACAACAATACCGACTTTAACTAACGAGAATGATCTATTCAACAATTTAATGCAGCAGATGTCTTTAAGATGTTTGAATGAAATGCACTTTAGAAGATATTAGATTGCATTAAATTGTTGAATAGATCATTCTCGTTAGTTAAAGTCGGTATTGTTGTGTTTTTGCGGTCATGTTCCTCCTCTTTATTTGTTTTCCTTATCACGTTCATCATACATATTATGAATCCAGTGATGTTTAGCATATTTGTTTTAGTTTAGTTAGAAAGGCATAATCCAGTATAAGAAAATAAATTGTTTACACAACACAATAAAGGCGTATAATAAGTGTCTTAATTAATTTCTTGTGGAGTAAATACAAGCAACGAGATCCGCTAACTATGAAGCGCAGTATGCTTCACTTTGGAAATTATTTCCTGTTAACATAATTTAAGCAAAACTAATATTATCATTGGCATATGCTAAAATATGTTATTAGTAGTGATACTTTGTTATTTACCGTCTTGATTTTGTTTGTGGATTGATAACTTTGATGTCTGGAATAGCAGCTGTATTGTAAAATTGATTCTATAAATACAGTCTTTTACGGATATCTATAAATAAAACAATGTTATAATTGCTTGACAAAATTAATATTCATAATATTTATGTATTTAAGATAAGGCAAACATGCCATTAAAAATTTCTTATCTACATAGTAGATATGGAAATAGATATACAACTTACTGCTACCTATGTTCTACATTGTTTGAACATTTTTTCATAGACTGCGCCACAAATTATAGAGCTATAATTGTAATATACAGATTTTTATTGTAAATAATTGAAAAGTATGAAGTATTTAGAATTAGTATTTATAACATTTTTAATAAATCGTTTAGCGGTATCAATGGTTTTCTAGTAGGTAGGTACTATGTAAAGTGCATGTTGTAAATTAATAATAAGTACCATTTGTAAATAAGATTATTTTTTCATTTTGACTTCTCGTTTATTCCATTCATATGATTTCCTGAACTTGTTATCAAGAGTAATGTATTTTCTGCATGGTTATTTAAAAATTAGTGTAATTTTTATTTTAGAATAAGTGTTAAAATGGGATACAAATGAGTTCCTCAAAGGATACCATATTTGGCAGGAATAACATCATTTTTGGAAAAAATGGGAGTAATCTGGCCATTGTGCTAAAGTGGCCATTATCCCAAAAATATTTGTTCCTTAACTAAATCTGCACTTAGAGCATAAAGAAATGCTAGCCAAAAGAGGGAAAATACATATCTATTATGACTTCAAGGTCGTTAAAAACACTTGAGCAAAGAAACTTGACTATGAAAGAGCTGAACAGCAACAAAGGGAAAGGCGAAGAGGATAATACAAAGTTTCGGCTAAAAAACAAAACATCAATGGGTGTAAAAAAATCAACAGAAACTTAACAAAAATTACAAATTCTATTCAAATTCTATAAATCTTCTATTGCTCCCATATGTCAATAGTTAAGAAGTAAGAATAAGAGAAGTATCATAGTAAAACTGTGTGACTAATTCACCTTGTATGTGTACTACCTTCTATGTATGTAGTTTGTATAGTATCAACCAGTTTCAAAACAAATTTTCTAACTATTGGGATTTTCTATCCAGGAGGACATACAATAATAGTATTATTTATGAGATTTTTACGTTAATTGCAATATACTTTATAATACCATCTCACAATAACAATGCGTGGGTTGTTATTGTGCAAAATTATTATTAACGCACTTAGTTACAAATTAGACAAGGTTGAAACCAGCGCCCTTTTAAGTTTGTATGCAAAAGTTATAGACATATAAGTTCTTGTTTTAATTTTATTAATATACGATGTTTATGTTACATATACCGGGTGTTTTGAAATATAGTTTAAAGATTTTAAGGGCATGTAGTATGATCAAATCTAAAGTTAATAGTCATAATAAACATCTGTTCGCAAATTAACCGTTTACTAAATAACAGCGAGTGTTCGTAGTGGTACATGAAATAGTAAACGATAACATATCCCAGTAAATAGGTGCTTATAAGCTATGTTTTATGAGTTTGATTTGACGTTTTATGCAATTTGTAACAATTGCAATGGTTGCGTGTGTTGCGTATTCTAATGCTGAAGTGATCGATATGGTGTTCATGTAGGTACTGTCGTGCCAATGGGAATTCTATACAAGCAGGTCGCCTCTATGCTGCAACGGTTCCTGATCGCCAATTGTCTTCGCATGTGATGTTTCAGATGGTGTTTCAACGACTAAGAGAAACTGGGTCGTTTGACAAGCGGTTTGATGATATTTGGCGGCAGAGAATCGCATGTAGTCCACAGATAAAAGATCCAATTTTGAATATTGTTGATGAACATCCCGAAACTAGTGTTAGACGAATTTCGACTCGAGGGTCTAGTGCTGTTTGCCTTTGAGTTCAAACAAGCATGGAGAAGTCTGCTCACTTTGAAAATTCCGATCCAAAGGAACATCATTCCATCCATTTAGACACAGGGTCTACATTTTCTTTCAAAGGAAGCGCGTGCTCTTCAAACAAGCAAGGGGTTTTCTCGAACTATCTGGCAACACCGTTCTATTCGCTGGAGCAACTCTGGAAGATCGGTAGGGTACACCAAACCTTTCAAATAACTCCAGACACTAAAGTCCAACAGGGTTAGATCGGAAGATATTGGAGGCCAAGCAATGGGACCTCATCGCCTTATCCATCTCCCAGGAAATTCATTGTTAAGATGTGTGCAGTGGAGCTACATCGTGCATAAACCAGAGGTTCAGTCAGGTTTATAACCTATCAATCTTCCAAAAGTTTAGGTAAAGTATTTTCCAAGAATTCGAGGTATGCGGGGCCTGTGAAGCGTTGTGGCAAAAGAATCGGTCCTAACAACCGGTCCTCTATCATGCCTACCCAGATGTTTACAGATAAACGTTGCCGGTGTCTGGCTTCAACAGCATCATGAGGATTCTGGTCACACTAAACGTGATTGTTGTGAAAATTAAACATATGGGATATGTTATCGTTTACTATTTTATGTACGACTAGGAACACTCGCTGTTATCTTGTAAACAGTTAATTCGCGGACATATGTTTATTATGATTTTTAACCTTATTTTCGATCGTACTACATGCCCTTAAAATTTTTAAACGATGTTTTAAAGCACTTTCTATATGTACGTACATATGTTCATACAGTGATTTGGTGCCATTATTGCCATAGTCATTGTTCGTAGAGATTAAAGCCATGGGTAGTGCAATGATCACATATGTACCTATTTTATCTTACTCCTACTCAGTCTCCAATTTATACGAAAGCAGAGGTTTCATATAAGATACAGATGTGCTATAATTTTGTTACATACTAAAGATGATGACCACTAACCATTTGGTCTTGCTGTCTATCTTAGGATGTATGTATTTTAATCAGACATTTTTAAACTTGTTTCGTTCTTATTTTGAGAATCGCACACAACAGGTCCGTGCTAATTACGATATATATGGTACGTCAAGTGAACTGCCTGCCACATCTGATCTTTTCAGGGGACCATGGATCATACATATGTACATATATCCAAAATTCCACTTTGACAAACGCTTTGTAGTTGTAATTTGAAAGCCCCAAACGGAAAAGACAGTATCCGTCCTTACGTGGGTATACGAAAGGAGGAGAGGAGCCAAGGTGTGCCAACTATGTGTGGGCAGAAGTATGTGCCATTGAATAATGTGTTCAAAATTATCTGAAAATACACTTTTTCGGACAATCAAGATGCAAGGCTCTAGGGCCGTTTGCCTTTGAGTACAAACAAGCATGGAGAAGTCTGCTCATTTTGAAAATTCCGATCCAAAGGAACATCATTTCACTGGCATTAATATCAGGATACTCGACCTGTGCGAGAGGGATAAAAACCCCAAAGTTGACATTTTCCGCCTTTTTCAGCCACTTAAGTGAAATTTCAACACAATCACAGTCTCAAGAAGATGCGCAAACCGGACAGTTGCTTGATGCCGACTCTGGTTATAACATAGGAAAACTAGAAAACATATCATGTGCGACAGCGTGGCGGTGGCCTGGCAGATACATTACCAACCAAGAGCGACTGAAACCTGCTAATGTTAGAGATGATAACCTTCAATAAGATGCAGGAGTTCTTCAAAAGCTTAGGAATGGATTCGAACTAAAAGATTAAGAGTACTTACATTAGATTTTATAGGTCACGTGATTTCATTATTCAAGTTATGAATTGTGCATTTCAGTAGGTGGTAGGTATAGTTTCTGTTCCAATAAGAATTGACGACGGATAAAAGTTTGTTGCGCACTTAACTTGAAAATGATAACACAACACAGTATGTCGGAGTACATAATTGATTTGCACAGTTAAGGTAGCTTTACTTGAAAACCAACCAAATGACCAAAAGCATCAACATATATGTAACTGCTATAAACAAAGTATTGCAGTCGACTATAAGATTAAATTTAAAAATTATTGTATTGTTATGAGAAATGCTTGTTCGTATCAGTGGTATATTTTCTGCTAGGTTCTACATTACGAGATTCAAAAATCCTAGAAGCAGCATAACAAATATTTAGGTATGGTGATTTTCGTTAAACAGAGGTATTCATGCTATAAGTAAAGGATGTTTGTCTTCTATTGTCCACTTGGATATGTAGGAATACAGAATAGAAATAGTTTTGTGTACACTTTAAAGTTAACAGCAAATAGTTTGCATGTTGCATTTGCATGCTATACCTGAAGACTTTCCTCTATTGAGAAATAAACTACAACTAAGAGATGATAGAAAGATTTATGTATTTTATTTTTATAACAGACAAAATGTTAACACTAAACTGAAACCGTTGCAAGTAGATACCTAAATTTACACTCTTAACTTAAACATCAACTAACACTATTTTTTATGAATATACAACAAAATTGTACACTTAAGCAAATAATCAAAGTAACAGTTTAATGACAGTCAATTAGTCATTAAATGCTAGTTTTGATTACTTACAATTAGTCATATTATGTAATATAGAGGTATAGGAAGAAACACTCCAATTGTGGCAGTTGCAGATGTTTACCACTATTCTATGGTCAAAAGTATTATTACTATAAAGTCACTAATAAAGTCAGCTGTCATTAAGTAGAATGGTGCCTTCCAAAAATATTGGGATTGAATTGAATACCTTCCTTTAAATGGAATTCTAACTAAAAAAAGCTATTCTTCAAACAAAAGCATTTAAAATTATAATTCCGGTGTCAACTTCAGAAAGTTTTTTAGACATTAATGTGTTAAACGTTTTCGCTTTAAGCTAACTTCAGCGCTACAAAGAACAATATCACCCATTTCATTGATTTCAAAATTGCTCGCATCAAACAATGTTGTGGAATCATGTTTTTGGTTAGCTATCGTAGACGATTGGTTAAGTTTATACGGCAGATACGAATGGTTTATCTGAATTTGCTTGTAATAAGGATCTTCCTTTGTCAAATGTAGACAATGCTGTGGTTGCATCGAGGGATAAACTCCATTAGAGTCTGGTTGATTGGTGTTCAAAAATGTTTGAGAATAAAGTTCGGCTGGGTTTTCAGTCTTGCGAGGTAAAGTTACGTAGTTACCAGGATACTTAAATATAAGTGCATCCTGTCTTGTTTTCTGAACTGCAGCAGCATTAGTATTTGTTAGCACTCCACGTCTACATGTGAGTTCGTTTAATTCTATTTTAGAACGTAGAATCTTTTCTATTTTTAGAGTATTTTTCACATCGGAAACGTTGGTAAATGAATTGGACATTGAATTGATTTTAGGTTTTAATGATATATGTGGTTTTTTGAGATTCATATTGGCTTCTAAGTTATGAAAAGATAACAAATTTTGTGACCCATTATGATTCGTTTCTTTGGGTACACTTGAAGATTTCAAATTTTGCAGAAACTTTTTAATTCCATCTGACGACATTTCGTACATACATTCGTAAATATATTTCATATCCGTTTCAAGGATTTCATCATTTGCATCAACGCAAAAGATACCATAAAGATCTTGCCATCTTTTACTCTTCATAAGTGATTCTTGAAATGAAGGCTGAAATAAATTTTATTTTTAATTATTTTGCACACTTTCCGAAATACACATACATACAATGTTTTTAACATAGTGAATGACAAAACAGAAAGTTTATAGCCAAATATATTGACCTATGTAATTAAAAAATATGTATAAACTAAATTACACACTCCAAATTAAGATATTTTTCATTGTTTCAAATTGAAGCACCCATGAGAAAATTTGTATATTTATTTTTGCGTCCAATCGTGTTAGTTAAAGTAATTTAACATTTATTCTAAATTAAAAATGTAATATAATTCTATGTAACTTTCCAGTACTACTATTATAACGCGTCTCAGAATATTTACTATACACCTTTCTGAGGATGCAACTGAGTAACTAGCATAATGGAAGACTTCCTTCTAGGAATATATTTGTTACAATGACAATCAACTCGTTAAACCTCTTTCTTTTAATATAAAAAATCGAATGCACAAAAGTAATCATAATTTATATCATATATGTAATTTTATTTTTCAGAAGAGGCTTGTAAAACATAGTGTTTTTCGGGGATTGCGGTATAGATAAGCTCTGATGTGACGCTTGGCTAATCAGCCAAAAAAAAACTGCCTTAACCAATACAAAAGGCATATATGCACTTGAATAACGTTCCCAGAAGAAGTTATATCGGATAGACAGTAAGGAGTATCTAGTGCAGAATTGAAGAACACCAACGGCATATCCACGGTGGAGATACTGGATGAGGTGCAGTATCTGAGAGCCCACTTCAACTCGACAGGAAAATCAAATAATTTACAACGTTAGAGTACTGCGCAGAGGTGAATACATAACCTACTAAAAATTATCAGAGGAACTTTACTTTGAATGACTGAGGAACACCTGATAAAAACTTACCGAAGTTGTCGGTGTAAATGTAATATCGAATTGGATGCAGTCCATCAAACTGTAGCGGCTACGAGTCAGCGAAATGAAGAAGATATGTATAAGGTATATAACGATGTCTAACAAGAAATCATATCAGTATTTAAAAAGCTTCTGAGAAGAAACTTCATAGGTAAATCTATCTACGCAAAAATAACGGAAAAACTTCAATGCAGTAAACTACACTCGTAGAAACCTATGTTTAGACTATAAAACTCTGTTTATCAGTTTTTTTTCTTTCTCACTTCTTCACAAATGGTTTCCATCAACAAATGTACAATCCGTTATGTGTTAGCAAAACTAGTCAGTTTCATCAAATTCAGTCTGCGGTGAAGTATTTTGGGTGCTGTAGCGTAAGAAGTGTTTACTTGTCGTTTTGTAAATAGGATTCTAAGGACAATATTTAGAGAGCTTTTGAAGAAGTTGGTAGCATGACCAGCAAAACATCAAATAAAATCTGCTCTACACCACATATGTCCAAGATTTCACCATACTAAAAAACGACCATGAGAAACTGCGTTTCATTTCATTAAACCTGTTGGTAATGAAACGGATTTGCAGATAGGAAAGCAACAGAAGATGTAATTAGATTACACTATCAAAGCACGACCTCAATAAAAGTGATCCTTGAGCCCCTTGATCGGTTTGCAAAAGTTCTGACGCAGTAATGGATACTTAGGGAGAAAAGATATTTTAAGTGAGCCACTAGGAATACTGTAAAGTTACATATTCCGTGGGAAATAAGCAGCAATTGTGAAATACATAGAATGCGGCGTTCCTCAAGCGACAGTTTTTAGGCCAATTTTATTTATGTATTTAATATTTATACATCAAATACTTTTTTATGAGGGATTGAGAGTAATATTGTGTGACGTTAGATAACAATACGACCGTGTTCCCTCATAATAGTACCTGAAAAACGGAAAACAAAAGTAGAAAAAGATAAGAAAACTGCTTCATTACTTTCGTCTAAATTTGGTTTTCATTCATGTTACTAAAACCGGTTTTCATTTACTACTTTTTTACTGTATTTGCATCATTAAACATGCGCTACCGAGGTATACGTGCCTAGAACTTAGGCAGCCTTATATGTGCGCAGGATTGAAGATAAAAAATAGGATACGCTTAGATATCGGAAATACGGATAGAAGCATATCCTCGATGGAATATTGGCATACAAAACGTGATAGGCATCTCTAATTAATAAGTTTAAACGAGTTAAACATATGTATAATGACGACAAAAAAAACTACGAATGGTTAATTGTACATAAATATGTACATACATATATACAGGATTATTCACGCTATACGGCACGGAATATTGGGATATATGCAGGTTTATTACGGGTACTTTTTAAAATTATTTTCATATTATAAAGGGTGGCCCAAAAGCTCTGAAAGTATCAAAGCTGTGTCTTTTTTAAATGGAACGCTATGAATGTTATTGCTTTTTTGGATCCTACGTTTAAAATAAGTGGCTGTTTTAATAAGGTTTATTATGCCTAAACCTTAAGGCTTTTTCGGTAATTTGAATTTTCTCCAAATCTAACCTTATTTGCAGATTTCAAATACTTAGGAAGTACATATTTAAGTTATGTAAGTGAAATTAACAATGAAGTGTACCAATCGATCATATTTTATATCCCAATTATAATAAAGTTTCCATCAATAGATCATATTTTATATCACAATTATAATAAAGTTCCCATCTTATACAGGTTGTCCAAAAATTAAAATTAATCAAGTGAGAAGTTTAAGTGTCTATAACTTGATTAATTTAAATAGGACGCCATATTTTTTAACTTATCAGAAAATGTACTTCTTAATTATCTATCGAATGGTGTTCATACCAAAGTCTTTGTATTTTTATAGAATACGCCAAATAATAGTTTTTTGTACGATTTGGTGTTTTACATATGAAAAAGCGTATAGCCTGAATAACCCTGTATAATTGGCAGAACTTCACAGAAGCAACAAATAACAATACAAACAGCTCAGGACACAACACACAAATAAATATTAAAAATAATATACATATTCCCTTGATATTATTGTACATATATGTCGAATATTTTATATAAACAACCGAGTCATTATTTCGCATTAACCAAAACAATGATGAATGTGGAATAGGCCCGTTGTCATTGTTGTCCATTAAACACGACTTGTCTTTGTAAATGTCCAAACTTTCAAATGATTTAGAAATTTACAGTTACTAATCGGTGGAATTAATTTTACATTAGAATGATCAATATTATGGTCGTGTTCGAAAATATGTTGGGCAACATTTGACTTTTTCAATTCTGTTTTGTTTGAGATTAGTCACATGATCTTAGAACCTAGAAATGTAATATTGACGAATTTTCTAGCAATTTAAATAATCGGTTTAAAACCATAAAATTTACATATGAAAAAGAGTAAAACGGTCAGCTATTCTTGTTAGATACTTTAGTTATTAGAAATAAGAATCGTTTAGAATTTGACGTATGTATATAGAAAAGAAACTAGTACACTTCGCAACATTCCTTCAGTTTCATTATTGTGCCCAAGACATAATTGCAAGTCTGAATTTTTTTTATTCATAGACTGCTCAACTTCCCCTTGAACAAGGTTGGGTATGAGAAAGAGCTTAAAGTCATGTATAAATTAATTAGAAAGTTTAATTATAAGAATTTTTTGAAAAAATCACAACTACCCTGTCTTTTGCTCCCTTTATCACTAAAGGTTTAAGTACAATCTTCAAGGAGCTGAATTTTAGGATGGTTTACAATTCAGACACTAATTTGAGAAGTCTAATCGGTAACAGCCCTTTTATGAAATTAGTTGCAAAAATTGTAATCAAAAATATATAGGACAAACAAGACGTCTCAACTAGATTCAAAGAGTATATGGCTAATGTTAAACATAACAGAATTGGGAGCGTTGCCCAATATACTTTCGAAAACGATCATAATATTGATCACTCTAATGTACAATTAATTGAACCGATTTGTAATTGTAAATTTCCAAATGTTTCTGAAAGTTTGAAGATTTACAAAAACAAGTCGTGTTTAATGAAAGTGACTTGGGCCTATTCCTCATTCGTTATTGTTTTCGTTAACGCGATCGGATTGCCATTGTTTACTTGTAATTGTTAGATTTCTTATTAAGTTGTTTTTGTAATATTATTTAGTTTTATTATCGCCTTGATGATGACAGCATTGCTGCCGAAATGCGTTGGCAATTATCCAAGTGCTTGATGTCCTGTAGGTAATGGCGAATTAGTGTTGTAATTTATAGTTTATTTATTAACATAGCCAGCTAAAACTCTATTGTAAATGCGTAAATATTACTTTATTAATCAGTATGAAGTAGTGGTAGTTTGATAAATTGATAGTGATTAGCATAGAAAACCTTGAATACTTTTTTTATATTCTACATATACATATTTGATATTGCCCGTGTTCTAATTGCTCATTATTGTTATTCAATTAAAGTAATATAATAATGATTATGTCATATTAAACAATTTTTATAATCTAAATATAATAATTCTTGCATCTACATATAATTGAGTAAACATTATAGTAAAAGTAAAAAAACAAACAGAAAATAATCTTAAAAAAATGTCTTTCATAAGCTTTAAAAAACTGCTTATAGATTTGTATGTATAATCTAAATGCGTTGGAAAGTAATTTTAGTATTTTTAACAATCAAGACAACAAGAAAGATGTATTGTATAAAACATTGTAATTCTTAAATATATGCCGTTGTTTAATTACTTTGTAGTTGCAAGTACATGTAACTGCTTATTTTCAAGAAAATAAAGAATAAATATATCTTTAATTAAACTATAAAGGAAACACTTACCTTGACTAATTTATCTAATATAAAGCCCTTTTTTAAATTCTTCAAGTCATTATAACAGAAACCACTGAACCCTTTATAGTTTCTGGGATATGGAAATGTGTATGGTGCACAATGTTTCCATGGGTTTTCAGTAATTTTATTTAAAAAAGTCGACGTTGTAATTACCAGCTTTGATTCCATTTCTATTCCTAGTTATGGACGAATGTGTTAAGTATATATTTATCTGAGCCAGCAATTTGATGTTATAAAGCAGTCAGTCAATCGGCCATCTGAACGCACATACAATGTTTTTTACGTTTCTCTCGGAAATTCTTCTGTGGGAAAGGTTGTATGACTTTTTCATCGGTTTAAAACGATAAACGAAATAACTTTTTTTCGCGGTTTTTATTGCATACTCTAAAAAACTATATACTTTACATAAAAATGTTTGTCACTCTTTTTAGGATATAATATTTATTTGCTATTAATAGTTTTATGCAATTTTACAAAAAATGAATACACAGCAAGTGCAAAGTGAAAAAATAAAATCTCATTATAAAGATTTTCTAATTAATAAAAAGATTGTTTTGCCTCTAGCAGTCATTGCTTACATTGTCCATTTGTTTTGTGAGATCTTGAACGGTATCTGGAGCGGGCGAGAGTGGCTTAATCGGGAGTTCTAGCTGTGTTGATGCAACCGGCGTCAATTCTGAATCTAAAATATCTTTTATACGAATAAATTAGCAATTAGTCTAGTATTTCCCAATTTATAATACAGCTACAATCGTAATGGTCTCGATACAAGAATGATCGTAATGTCTAGTTATAGTTATAGTTTGCATAATTTACTAAAACTCTACAGTAGCTGTTGACCTATTCTAGTTCTCATTTTTAATGCACAGTTTTAACGTTTTTTTTCCTTAAAACATTATTTCCTGTGGCCGTCTTTTGATTTTCATATGGAGTCCCATTACGAGTCGACAAATCCTTTACCATCGCATTTCCTTCAATATTTCTGAATTTCTATATTTAATAATTTAGAATTATTCCTTTCATAACAAAGTTTGTTGTTAGAAGTAGATTAAATATGCGTACACTAGCACTCGAGGACGTTTGATTATTATATAAAATTTTACAATACCGTAGTTTAAAGCATTTGGCTTAATTTAAAAATGTTACTCCTCGGTATTACTGTAAATTCCTAACTACAATTTTAAATAGTAGTAATCGGGTAAAACTCACAATATCACCAATGAGCCCTGCTGCCTTATCAATAGAGTAGGTAAAGTTTTGATACAAATCTGTATTTAAATTCTATAGTGCGTTCTTCTAACACTAAAGCATTTTTCATGTTATTGCATAGATTATTATTTTATATTTGTTTGGTCGTTAGGTACATCATTGTTAAAACTGTTCCAAGAAATTAATAACCTTGGAGATGTTCAATAAACCCGTAATTTGTGTACATCAGTGAGTGAACAGTTTGATGTTTCAGTATGTAACGCCTAGTTACGCCGCTCAAGATAAATATTCGAGTAAAAAATAGCAAACATATTGAAAGTATAGGAGTAATTGCGGTAAGTAAAATGTCCAGTTTGCAGATTTGAAAGTACAGTACGAGTTAGTACTGGTTCAAGCCAGTACAGTGCTCCAACAGAAAATCTACTAGATGAAAAAGTAAACGAAACTTCTGAAAAACAGTGCTATATCATCAATTTCGGCAAATACGGTCAAGGGTAAGATACATGAAGGGGAAATTTATACACATTGTAAGGTAATTGACTAACAATAAGAAGGTTACAGAAAGTATAACAACATCAAAATTAACTGGGCAATGGACGAGAATAATCGCCAGAGTTTCAATAAATGAAACCATTTTTGATGCATTTCCAAATGTACCCATAATTAAACACTGTGTAGTTATAATTCTGTATTATTTTTATTTAATACAATACTGGAGCAAGCTGCAGCAGATATTAAGATTGGGAAAGCGCCAGGCTTAGATGGAGTACCTCCCGAAGCCATAAAGCTTGCTGTTCAAGCTAATCGACAATGGATTCTTGACGTATTAAATCATCTTATGGATGCTCAAATATTTTCAAGGGATTGGAAAGTTGCTAAGGTTGTGTTATTATCTAAGAAAAGAACAGATCTGGAATCTCCCTCTTCATACAGACCGTTGTGCTTATTGAACATGCTCAGCAAACTGTACGAAGCAGTCATCAAAATGTGCCTGATAGATGAAATAGAGAGTAAAGGTGGGCTATCCGACAATCAATTCGGCTTTAGAAAGAGCTAGTCTACGGTGCATTCAATTGAAAAAGTGAAAAACACGATTTGTAGTTATCCAGAAAAGTGGTGTGTGCTAATAACATTGGACGTTCGAAACGCGTTCAATTCTGCAAACTGAAGTGCAATTATGGAGAAGCTAGAGTGGTGGGGCATATCTAGGTACTTAGTGAACTTGATCAGGGACTACCTAAGTGACAGACAGTTACAAATAGAAAGCGGTGGGAGAATTACGATTGCAGCGGGAATACCGCACTCTACTTGGTCCTATTCCCCGGAACATCCTCTTTGATGACATTTCCCACATTGAGCTGCCTACAGGTGCTGCTACTCTGGGATACGCAGACGACCTGGCTTTAATAGTTGCAGCCAATAAGGAGAACGAGCTGATGATCAAAGGAAATGGGTCCCTTAGAAGATTAAACGACTGGCTAGTAAACAATAAGCTACAACTATCTCCAGCAAAATCGGAAGCGATTATCCTTAAAGGTAGCAGGATGAGACAACACGTGAAGTTCGAAATAAACAGCATGACCATCAGTTTTCAAAGAAATATAAAATATTTAGGAATTTATTTGGACCAGCTTATACTTTGGTGAGCACATAAAATATGTTGCAAAGAAGGCAGAAGACAGGGTGGCTAAATTAGCTCGCATTATGCCAAACATAGACGGGCCAAGCAGTATAATGCGCAGAATACTGGCAGAGGTGGTCCATTCAATAATCCTCTACGGGGTACCAGTGTGGCAAGAGGTATTAGAAAAGAAGGTCTACCGCAACATATTGGAAGCAGCGGCCTTTCGTACCACGTCCACGGCTGCGCTCCAGGTGATAGGTGGTATATGCCCGATAGATCTTTTATGACGTGAGAGAAAGCGGATCCATGAGAATGGTGGGCTGGCCTACAGAACTGTCGCTAAGTGCAAGACACTGGAGGATTGGCAAGCGCCGTGGAGCAATGTCAGCAACGCGCAATGGACAAAGCGACTAATCCCGAATCTGGAACCATGGCTAAATTGTAAGCATAGAAGAGTAGACTACCACCTAACGCAAGTCCTGAGCGGCCATGGGGTTTTCAGAGTATATGCTCTGCGCTTTCGTAAAGATGATGCTGACACCTGTATATATTGTAACCAGGTGGACACTGCTGCCCATACGATGTTCGAGTGCCACATATGGGTGTATGCCAGGAACTTAGCCTGTGAAGAACTCAACAATGATTTGACTCCGAAGAACGTGGTGCACATGATGATGTCTTCAGAGCAGAACTGGGGGACAATCCACCAGCTTTCCAATAATATCATGGCTGACAAGCAAAAGGAGGAGAGAGAGAGACATGCAGCGAGCCGAACTCCTAATCCCCAGGATTTACGGGGGACGGGAGATGTAGGCGGGAGCAGATAGACAGCTAAGACAGCCCAAGCTCTCCAAAGATATGTCCTAGAGGACGGTCCCGGAGATGCTTAAATGGGGCGGTTCAGACGAGCCACTTTCTGGCTTGCGAGTCAGTAACGTCCGTAAAAAAAAAACAATACAATGCATACAGTTCCAGGAATAATTTGGAAGGTAGATCATGTTTATATAAAGTAATATATTATTTTGTCTAATTTACAATTAATTAAACAGAATTTTATGTTTATGGAGAACAGTATTCCAAACTATATATATACTAGGAACTACTACTACTAGGAAATGATGACGAAATTATGAGATAGTCACGCAGAAGCCTCTACACCAATCCAATAAAGTTGTCAAAAGTTCGTATAATTTTTTATACGAGTATCAACTTGATCATAATGCTGTAATAGCTGTACGCAATGTAAGCCAGGTGTTTGCGGAGGTTTGAAAAATTTCGGTCTGGTAATTTTTCATTACAAAATAAACTGTGCGGAGAACAAAATGTCTATCAAAAACGAAACGCTAAAGGCATTGGTTGAAACGAATCCAACCGTATCGACAAGGGAATATGCTACCAACATGGAAATTCCATAATGACCATACCACAATATTGCAACACCTGTTTAAAATTGGTAAAGTAGAAAACCAGAACAGGTGGATGCTGCATGGACTAACAGAGGGACATAAATTAAACGAGTTGAACATGCTAACCCGATATCATCGAAGGCCATTTCTCAATCAGATTATATAAACATGGGTTCTTTATGACCAGAGAAATAGCCGGATAGAGATAGAACTTGTATTCATACTGCAAAGCTATTACTTCATCTGCGGAAAATTTTGATATTAGTTTGGGGCGAAATGTGGCTCGAGTAGTTGATTATTCATTTTGTCATATTTGGGAGATAATTGCTGACGAAAAGTACTGCTACTACATTAATGAAATGCATGCAAAATTGAAAATTATACGCCCATCCCCCAGTTAATCGGGAGGACCCAATACTTCTTCACGACCACGCTTGACCGAATACGTCGTACAAAACAATTGTAAACTTAACGAACTAAATAATTATAAAATTTTTGAATACGCAGTTTATTCGCCAGATTTTTCGCCAATTGATTTTCATTTTTCTAAACATTTAGATTAGTGTTTACGGGGCAAACAGTATGTAAATGGAGAAAATCCAAAAAATTCTGTCAGAGTGTATCGATTCTAATGATCACAATTTCTTTAAGACATGTATTTAAATCTCATTGGGAAAAGTGTATTGAAGCAAATGCCGCATATTTTGATTAAATAAGCAACTTTCACAAAAAAATACAGTATTGTATAGTCTGTTAAAAATCCAAAATTAATAGATCCGACAAACCCAATATGAGAAGGTTGGCAAAAGTAAGCAGATTTTATAAATGTAACACAATATAACGTTCCATTTGGTCAGGCACGCAGTTATGAAATTAATTGCACATGTGTATGTGCAATTAATTTTAAGATATGAAGCTTAGGAATACCTTCACTTTTCCTTTTTTATAACTTTAATTGCCTTAAGAACTCAACTAAGTGTTATAATCGAGCAACGAGTGCATTATAAAAGGAATGATTTGCGATGGTACTTATTGTTAGTTTAGTTTCTGCCCTCAGAGAAAATACCAAATGCTCAAAATCTTGAATAATTAAAAAAGGTTAGTTTTAGATACTTGTCAGCTACATTTTTGATTTATTGACGAGATAATTTTGGATAACGATAACAATATAATCACTATTTTAATAATGCTCAATTCCAGCCATACAATCAATGAAGTCATTGTCATAGGTATTGGGGTTGGGTAGTTTAAACTTTAAGAAAGGGTATCCTTCAATGATTTAATTTCTTTTAAATTAATGGCCCATTCCATCAATTCGGAACACTATGTAATATTTTACATTTTCTTATACATTACATTACAGCTACATTGACAGTTAGTTCTGATTGCTGAAGAAGTTACTAGCGTTCAAAGAATTATGAAATGTATGAAATTTATTAAGTTGTGCTTACCTGTTTTGGAATCTTTCGTTTTTGATTTATTTTTATACACTAATCGTTTTGGATCCATTCTAGAAGGCAAGTTTGTCTCCCAGGACGTCTGGGTCTCTTGATGGATTATATGCTGATTGTTGGTTGCTATACCATTTTTCTTGTAATTTAGTACAATCTTAATATTGTCGTTGCAATTTGGCTTCGGGGTGTACGGTTGATACCGCGCCTTTCCTTTGGCATTTGGAAGTAGAGCTTGTCGTCTCTTCAATAGAAAATCTTTACACCTCTTTGCATAAAGAAGTTTGTCGACTGTAGAGAAGAAATCGTTTTTACAAATTGTCATAACTGTATGTAACGTTGCAGGGTGAACTTCCGGAAATAGTTGCATCAGACGAACGAAGTGGAAGAATTGTGTTGAAGACGTCCGATGAAACTCACTATATCTGTTTGTAAGTCCATTGTTCGCGTAACTGTTGCACTATAAATGAATAAAATAATTATTGTTTGGCTGTCATCTGTCTGTAATTGTCACAAATTCATAACTGACATCCTAGCTATTATACGCAATAAGGAATTGAGAGTATAATTTACATATGGTTCTCTAAATAGGTATGTGTCACTAGAAACTGTAGGATTCTCCACTGAATTTCCGCAATCTTTTTGATTACTTGTGGACGTTAAAGGAGCTCTAGAAGTCCAAGGGCAATTCACGGGCTTATTCAAGTAAGGTTTCGCTGTTTTTTGGGCAGAGAGTTTGGCGTCTAATTCTAAAACATTGCTAATAGTAATTCAATGATTTCAAGACTTTTAGATATTACCTTTGTCGTCGATAGTTTCATCCATTAAGTTTTCGTTGAGTATTTTAATTTATTGTAAACTATTTGTCAAAAAAGGTATTGTTGTGAGTTTTAAATTGTGCTTTTTTGCTTTTTTACAGTTTGCTGGATCTATTCTAGTTTTAATTGTTGTCGTGGTAATTTATATCCATGTTGATTACTGAAAACTACGATAATAATATGGGACATTATTTACTTGCATTTTACTTGGAACCACTAGAAAATAACAGTCCAGAATATTTTTTTGATATTATAGAATATAAACGTTTATGTGTAACTCTAGATTTTATCGTGCAATGTGGGAAACACTACATATTTTAAGTTGTTAAGTACACCTACGAATTACTCAGTTCTGTTTTAAAATTAGACGTTAGTGTATCGGGAAAAAAGATTGATATAAGATTTGTCCTGTTTCATTGGTAGCATAGCGAGCATTATTTTTTATAGAATGCCAAGTCGTATTAGTACGGCGATAATGGACCAAATAGGGTTGCATTGTATTCAAGATATGTATACAACTTCTTCGAGACTTAGTTTGAACTGTTTTTGAACGTCGACAGATTCTCTACTAATAAATCATTAGTAAAAATAATTTTTTGCCGGTATAATCGACTAACAACAAATTGTTACACATTTGCCAATTTGTTTGTCGAGTTTGTCATGTTATTGCATTGGCTCTGAATCAATGCACATATAATCAATGATTATGTCATATAACGTTTCTGTGAAGTAGTGTTGATGTAAGCTTAATTTTCTCAGCGAAAAACGCTGATCGTTTTGAGTTGATATAGTTTATTTGCAGCAAAGTAACATTTTTAGTTACTATATGTATGCATTTGTCCTAAATATCTACCTTGCATGTTTTATTATAGGAAGTATATGTTTTATCATATTGTATTTTACAGAATAATTACGAAGTTATCGTAGGAGTTATTTCTATTAATTTTATGTTGATAATTACATGTATTATGTTCCATTATTACTCATAAATTATAAGACCTATATTGACATCTATGCCAGTAAGTATGAACTAGGATACCGTCTGATGTAGTTAAGTAGTACTTATAAAGATGCCGTTGTAGGTTGTTAGATGAACATCTCTATAATGTAGAAAGTACTATATTGTTTTCATTTCTAATATTTCTTTGTGTCTATATAATGTATGTGTTATCGAAAATTGTTGCGGTTCATACATATATTCACAAAATAAACAGCTTTCGTTGAAATTGAATTAATTAATTAAATAGTGGAGAGAATATACAATGTATACTATTGCGTTGTATTTTATTAAAATGTACCATAATATCGAATAGGTAGTAACAAATACATATTTCCTAATTTAAAAATATGTAATGTAAAAAACATATAGATATATTAAAATCAATGAAATTCGAGAGTATAAGCACTTTTATTACAATAATAATTCCGTATAGTATTCCAATTTAATACAAATATCCAAAAAACAGAAATTCAAAAATGAATTATAGAAGAATATCAGTACCTACACAATTATACATGTATATTCGATAATAATGATACTATAACATCTAGCATATTTACTGATTTCTATATTAGATCGGTGAGCAGATCTGTATCGACCTGAAGCCAATACTTATGAATAAAACTTCTTCTAGTACTTAGAACTCATTAAATTTTGTAAAACGCCATTTCTCGTTGTGGTGCAAATTAAGATTTTAGAGCCGAAAAGCATCTTTAAAATATCGGTAATTTATTAGACTTTTGTCGTTTAGGCAGGTAATACGAACAGCAATATTTTGTATGTACAGGGTGACTGGTAATGAAACGGTCATACATTACAGCGTGTTAGTAGAGATCATTTGCAATAGATATAGTCCAATTTGCCTTATACAAAAGTCACCCGTATTCGAGATATTGTGCTTTTTTTGTTTTTTTTTCGTACTACTTACTCTTACTAAAACTTAAAATTTACGAAAATAATTAAACTCTTCCTCAATTTTTCAGTTTGTATGGTTAGAGGACATCTTAGCACACATTATAGATGAAAGTTACGTTAATTACTTGGGCAAATTAAACGAAAAAACAATTAAACTTCCCCTTTGATGAAAGTGTAGAAAAGATAAATGGTAAGTGGTATTACGTCATTAGAAAGGTATTTTAACAAAAAAGTTTTTCAGATAATTTGTATGCTTAATGCATTATGGAAATTTAGAAATAAAGTCATAAGGTAGCGATTGTGGCTACAGTTTCATCAAAACGGAAAGTTTTATTTGTCTTTCCTTTAATTTGCCCAAGTACTTAATGTAACTTTCATCCATAATGTGTGCTGAAATGTTCTGTAACCATACAAACTCAAAAGTTGAGAAAGAATTTAATTATTTGAGTAAGAGTAAATAGTGAACTTCGAAAAAGACAAAATCTCAATATCTCACAATATCTCGAAAACGTGTGACTTTTGGATAACGCAAATTGGGCTATATCTATTGCAAATGACCTCAACTAACCCGCTGTAAAGTATGACCGTTTCATTACCGGTCATCCTGTATGTATGTATAATCGTGAACTCTACCATTGAGTGTCGGGTCGTCGGTAGTTTCTCACTCTTCATATATAAATTTCTTGCATTTGGTCGTGTCCTTTTGCTAGTATTCTTGCTGCATTGTATGTCTCATTTTTGGATTGTATTATTTTCGTTATCTTATCCTTCCAGGTTTTGTTTGGTCTTCCTCTCTTCCTTTTTTTCTGTGTTCTTGCTTCGTATATTTGGTTAACTGGTTTGCTATCTGGCATTCTTTGTATATGTCCCCACCAGCTCATTTGTCTTGTTTGTATGTAGGTACTCATTAATAGATTGTATTTTCATTTCCTTTCTTATTTTAGTGTTTCTTATTCTATCTTTCCTTGTTACTCCTTTCACTTTTCTTAAGTATTTCATTTACGCTGTAAGTAACCACGATTCTCATCCGTCTGTTAGCGTTGGTCTCTAGATTGTCTTAAATACATTTTTGTTTTATTTGAAATTTACATTCTGCTAATAAATCTCTTGTTCATTGCATAATGATAGTTGAACAGTTTTGTCGTGCAATATTTTGTACTATACATTTTGGGTTTGGCTTTCAGGGATATATAAACCTCAGCTCATTTTACTTACCCCTACTTCTTTACCAAAAGGTGATCGAATTAAAAGTATAGAAATACTATTATATGAAAATATATAAACTGATTTTCTTGACGTACAAGAATGTAATTACTTGCCTGGCTTTAAACCTAAGTTCTACAATCCAGTTATAATAATAGAAATAACGCAGTAATATATACGGGATTTTTCATAGAAAAAGGGTTGAAATATTGCTATATACACCCTCCATAACATCAATAAGAGAAAATCGAAAATTAGATTCTTGTAAATAAAACAAGAATTGATCTTGCAATGATGGTTTGTTATGTGTTTGAGCATAAACTAATCGATTAGGTACAATACATTTTATGGTAGTTTATATTGTACATCTCAAAATAATATTTTGATAGTTACCTATACACTCACTATTGAAACATGTTCTATAAAATTATATTGACAATTCAAATTTATGAATAATAGTTTCGATATCTTAAAATCTTAAAACTATTGGTCTATCAAACTTTGTTCGATTATCAAAAATACACAGAGAATTAAAGTAACCTAAGCTTCTTTAGCATATATTTGTACAGAATAGGAGTAGGTAGCCCCTTGTTAAAACCAACAAAATAAAATTGTGATTTATAACGAGGATACGCCCTATGAATGTGGCGAATTCCTAGTAGCTTCTAGTACTGTAGTACTGGGTTAAAGAATTTTAAAGTTATGTAAAGGTACACATGGTCCGGTCACGAAAAAGTAAAGTAAGTTTTACATATGGTTGGTTTTACCAAACAAACGAATGGATCTCGTGAGAGGCAAGGAATTACTCTGAATAAGGTTCTATTTTAACCGATTAACGCCTATAGACATATGGACGCATCTATTATACTGTTTTTCTGGAGCCATTTAACCCCTGTATAAATGCTACCAAATTAATGGCCCTCATAGTTGTGTAGCGTCAACATTAGTACACATGTGGTTGCATTTTTAAAGTGTTTAAATTGTAAAAATGTCAGTTATCATCAATTTAAGATTAATTTGTTATAAAAGATCAAAAATATATCATAGTTTTTTCAAAAAACGATGGTTCCATATGGGTCTACTAGCCGTATGCCATATATGTACAAAATTGGAAATTTTAGTGACACATCTTAGGTGATGTGAAAGGTTTTGAAGCAGGCAAGACAAAGGCCAACGTTACACTTTTCACACATTGCACGCCTTTTAGAGGTACAGCTTTGCGAAGCACACCTTTTTCTTTGTGCATCTGGTACAGAAATTATCAAGTCCAGTCTATCTTGTCTCATTGTATCCGATACTAAAATATTTTTCAAGTCTGAACTACAGGCTGTCCGCGATATACAAAGCATGCTTTTAAGGGATGATAGCTACAACGATTTAGAAACAAAAACATATAAGTAATACACCTTGGGTCTATCTGTAAGCGTAAACGAGAAAAAAAAATTATTTCTAAAAAACCTTATTTGGTCAAACTGTACAAGAAAACTCATCCATATTGCTTCTTAAATAACCAAAAAACCATATCAAAAATTTAGGTTTGAAAATAACTGAAAACAACGATGAAAACGAATTATTTCATACTTTGAAATTGAAGCGTGGTGTCATTTCTCTTCCACCATACTGTACACATATTCTCTAGAAGCGCAGATGCAAGCCAAGCATCATCTGTTTATGCGACCTTGAACTTGTATCGTACGAAGTCAATGGCCATACGTTTTAAAACAAAGGTACCTTTGCGTTTTTTTTAATAATGTTATGACAATAAAATCGATGTTATGTTGAAGTTAGAGTGAAAAGGGCGTATTTAATAGCAGCCTCCGATCGGTAAATGAAAATTTAAGTTGAGGGAGAGTCGCATTGAACGAAATCAATGTAATTATTGCAATTATGTTATGGCGCTTTAAGCTCTTTCGTAAAGGCTACTACAAAATTGAGTTCTTTTCTTTTATTTGTGATAAATTGGTGGTCCTAAAAAGGACTTTTGAGAGACAGGAGAAAATGAGGAAAGGCTCGATGTGTTGCCCATTTTCAAGAACACACGCCTGTAATCGTCGGATAACTGATCAGCTGCCGGTGTACAGTATGCGTCGAAGTTTGTGACATGAGAAATAATTTTTTTTTTTCGTTTACGCTTACAGATAGACCCAAGGTGTATTATATGTTTTTGTTTCTAAATCGTTGTAGCTATCATCCCTTAAAAGCATGCTTTGTATATCGCGGACACCCTGTATGTTCCCAAAAACTTATTTTGGATGACTGTTAACTATATCCGAACAAAAGAAGAATTGCAGCGAAACTTTTAACTCAACTTATGTTACATTTGGGTCGGATTCATCTATAAATAAAGAATATTTTTTTGTTTCAGAAACTGTAATATCTTTTCCAGAAAATTAGGTCAGAAAAGTAATTTGAATAACTCGACATGTCATAGTCGAGTATTTAGTATAGTTACTTACTGGAAAATTTTGCCTTGTATACGTTAGATCTCCATCAATGTTCTGGTGTAAGTACAAATTGTTAGGAAATGTGATTCTGTGTCTATATGTTCATTACTCCCTATACTGTTATATTACCATCAGAGAGTTGTTCCACATCAAACTGTGTATATCCTCCTACTCTTTGTGAGTTTGAAAATATACAATTTCACACGTGTACGTCACTCCAAAAATTCATTGACTGAATAATAACCACCACGAACAAGATAATCCTTAGTTATTTTTTTAAATTTATTGATGGATTGTATCTCCCTCATCTCAACAGGTAGCTTGTTATAAATTTTGACACAATTATAATATGGAGACCTTTTATATAACTGAGAGTAGTGGGCAGGTATACAGAGAGAACATTCATTGCCCGTCTTGTATGCTTTATTATAGTCCCCGTTCTTCATAAATTGGGTTGCATTTTGTTTAACAAAGATAGCACATTCGTACATGTATAGCGATGGAAGTGTCATTATTCCATTGTTTATGAAGTGCTGTTTGCAAGAATCTCTAGATTTTAAGGAGAAAATAATCCGCATGACTCTCTTCTGAAGGACAAACAACCTTTTCGCGTGGCTGCAACTTCCCCACATAATTATGCCGTATCGCAGTTTGGATTCAATACAAGCCCGGTAAAAGGTGATGAGTACTGGAACATCGACATTGCGCGATAATACTCGCACAGCAAACGTTAAGGAGTTGAGAGCATTACTAATTTCATTAATGTGATGTTCCCATGACAAATGTCTGTCCAAGGTCAATCCGAGGAACTTACTAAAAGTATATTCTGGTATTGCAACCCCATCTACACGAATTAAAACTGAACAATCAGACCGTTTATGTGGATCAAAGACTATTATCTTAGATTTAGATTTATTTAGTTGCAAAAAATTTGATTGTGTCCACTCGGATATTAATGAGGCAGATCTATTGCCAGCAAGAGACAGTTAGCTGTAGTTCATTCCATACACAGTAGTAGATGTATCATCCGCAAATTGACAAATGTCTCAAATTTTCTACGCTATTTTGTAGATCATTTACATAAACCACAAAAAGCAGTGGTCCTAAAACTGACCTTTGAGGAACACCCATATATAAAAAGTTTGATTGAGAACGTGTCTCAATACCATTTTGTTTGAGAACTACAGTTTGGCTACGCTTATCTAAATATGAAGCTATCCAATCATAACATGCTCCACGAACACCATTATTATACAACTTTTGCAACAGCACAGTATGGTCAACAAGATCAAAAGCTTTTGACAGGTCAAACGTCACGAATCCAACTCTAAATTTATTTTCTATCAGGTCGTAAATGTTTTGTATAGCCCCAAATAATGCATCATTAATTGATTTTTCCTTAAGGTAACCGAACTGACACTTTGAAAAGAACGAAAAGCTTTGGAGAAAGTTATATAACCGGGCATACATGACTTTTTCAAATACTTTAGAAAAACATGACAAGATGGATATAGGTCGATAGTTGGATATAAGTTTTTTATCCCCCTTCTTGTAAACTGGGATTAATTTAGCAGATTTAAGCATCGATGGAAATTGGCCTTTTATGAATGACTGATTTATCAAATGTGTTAAAGGATAAATAACAAATGCCGCAACATGGCCCAAAATAAAGCAGGGTATCTCATCGAGACCAGCAGATGCTTTCCTAGAAATATGTAATAAAATATTATATATTTCACGCTCATCAGCTGGAAACAGGTACATTGTATGCCTATTAGAGTTATTGACAAATTGACCATCGTTAGAAGTCGACGTACCAATACATTGAAAGTGCTTAGAAAACATCTGAGCTAGTCGAACTGGATCCTCTTCACACTCACTGCCTCTGGTCAGCTGCAGAACATGTTCCTGGTTACTTGAGTTAATAGTATTATTTACAATCTTCCATACACAACGATTCTTATTATTTAAGAATCTTAAATTTGCAGATGCACGTAAAATCTCGGGTGAGACCCAAGTTTTGGTGTGATTGCGACAAGATACTCTCTCGAAAGGAAAAGCAATGTCAAAATAGTAAAAGAAAAGTTCATAAAAGCAACGGTAATTATTATCTACATTATTCTCGCTCACGATACAATCCCAGCTCTCTAATTCCAGTGCTTTTTTGAATTTGTTTATGTTCGCCTCAGTGAAATAACGTTTCTTGGCCAAAATGTTGTCTTGCACGTTACTATTGATTATTCTAAAGCAAGCAACTTGCGCGTAATGATCGGAAAAACCCGGGTTGATGACGGAGACGTCACACAGATATCCATCTACGTTGGTGGCTATATTATCAATCAACGAATGAGAGTGACTTGTTACTCTTGTAAAATCCTCAACTAAAATCTTTAAATCGTACGAAGTCAATACATCGGATAGTACCCGTGATGATGGACTCTACATCGACATATCTATATTAAAGTCACCACACACAAAGACTGTCCTCCCAAATATCATCAATTCATCCAACATATGAGATAATTTTTCAAAGAAAATGTCAACATTTCCGAGCGGGGCTCTATAAATGCAAACCACTATTATTTTAATATTAGCGAAAGTAATCTCTGTGGCACAAAATTCAAAATCCTTATCAATTGATTTGATTTTAAGTTCCTTAGATACTGCTTCACAAGAGTTTCTGATAAATATAGCAACTCCGCCATGTTTAAAGTTAGTTCGAGTAAAACATGAAGATAAATGGTAATTGTGTAGTACTAAAAATTTGGATTCATCCATAGTCAACCAATGTTCACTAACACAGAGAACATCCGGAAAATATTCATTCGTAAATACATTTAGTTGATCAATCTTATTCTTAATACATTGTACATTAAAATGAATCAACTTAAAAAAAAACATAGCTAGAATTGGAGTAGAAGTATGATTATGAATACAATTTTAGGAAAACGCAGGAGTGTGTATTTTAAGCAATTTATCTATATCATCAAATTTCATTTTTTGAATTCCATTTACTGGTAACTCTAAAAATGTGCAGAGCACATAATCTCAAGCAAATAAGTTTTAATTATTTGAAAATGTTTAACTCCGACATTGCTTAGTACATTAGAAAAAGTATATTCAGTATGAAATATTGCAATAATATTAAATAGTACCTATGACTGAATATGTATTAACAAAATGTAATGAATCCAATGACAAAAATAAATAAATAAAAGAAAAGAAAAGGAAACAACAAACTCGACATTTCGTCAAAGTTAAAATAAAAAGTTATACTGTATGCTTTTACATGGATCATTTTAATTATCGAAGCGGTGATTCATGTAAATATTCAAGAAATGTCAGTATCGTAATACGAATGTATCTCGCTAATTGTCGACTCCAATTCATGCCATATTTGTTTATAAAATTACTGTGAGTAAAGTATGTTCCTAAATCGAGTTTCAGTGTATTGTTGAACCACCTTTGAGTTTTATTTTCAACTCAGATGGAGAGATACACTGTTGCATCATGTAATGAATTTACAGAAGTTGCTTTTAAGTGACGCCGACAACAAAGATACAGTAGTACTTTACAAATAAATAATAAATGATAAGTTCTATGGAAGTTAAATTACAGCTATGTACTTGTTGGGATTATAT
The DNA here is from genome assembly GCA_004785975.1 of Popillia japonica. Classification (NCBI taxonomy): domain Eukaryota; kingdom Metazoa; phylum Arthropoda; class Insecta; order Coleoptera; family Scarabaeidae; genus Popillia; species Popillia japonica. The sequence continues at coordinate 28,956 of SMLS01067724.1, forward strand.
CGTGTTACAAGTAGTTACGTTCTGTATTCTGTTTGCTTCTGAAATGTTAAATTTTATGTATGTATGTACATACATACATATATCCTAATTTTCTGTAGAGGCTTCTGTGGTATCATACCATATATCGCAATTTACTATTAACACTAACTTGTATAGTACAAAATAGTTCTCATTTAAAAAAGTGATAGTGTAGCGATTAGTACCGGGTATCGAAAAACTTAAACATAAAGCAGAGCTTAACGCTACCATCCTGATATGAAGTTAGAGCTTTTAAATCTCTTGTAAATTAGTAACAAATCTAAAATATAGATCATACCGGTGATTACCTATCTAATTGCAAGTTTATATTTTCCAATGAAACCTTTACCTACTTTTAAATATGATACTGTGATGATGTTACGTAAAATAAACCAAATACTTCACAGATGGTGGTTCAAGTTCTAACTATTAGTTTAAGGTTTCAGTGCAAATGCTATTTTTCGAATTTCTACCATGACAAACCAAAATCATCATAAAACTCTGTAATATGTATTGGCAGTTATCATAAGCCCTGCGAAGGCCTCAAACTGTTAGCCACATCTGCATTTGCTTGCAGATATTTTTATCTCTTGGTTAAGCGGAATATTTGCTGTTCTCTGGAATTCGAAATATGTATTCTGGAAAAATCCACCTTCCGAAGGTCTGGTTTGTTTACTTTACATCAATGTTATAGTACGCGTTATCCCGTATATTGATAATTTTCAAAATACTGCTTCGTGCATAGCTTTCTGTTATCTTAAAATAGTTGTTTAGTTGTTTATCGCCTTTCTTCTTAAACAGTGCGCAGAATCATTCTACTCTATTATCTATTAATTCAAAGGCGAGCAGTTGATTTGATCTGAACCCAAACACTCGAGTTCGAAAAATTTAATTATTTAACTGGCTGCTTGTAAATTTCCGGAAAACGGTTAATTTGAGTCGGCCTAGGCTTAAGTTTAATGTACAAGGCACATCCAGAAAATTGCGCATGCATATCAGATCTATGACGTAACAATCATATGCCCGCCGGACAGTGCAGTGCCCGGTGCCAGTAGCGTGACAGCATTGGTCCGAAATGGAAATTCTTATTCCTTCTCTCGTCGCCTGCTCCGTTCCGTCGATGATAAAGTTCCTTAATCCACAAAGTATTACGCCGATTGACATTAATCGTCAGCTCTATGGGCCAAACATCATAAGTAAGCTGGTGCAGCCAGTTTTTCGAAGGCCTTCAAAGTGTCCATGATAAAGAGCGCAGTGGGCAACCGTTCCTTACCAATGATGATCTTGTTGGGGTGGTGCGGCAGCGCATCATAGAGAACAGTTGCTTCACGATTATGGGTCTGAGCAGCCGTTTTTCGCAAATATCGCGATCCTTGCATGGGATTGTCACTAAGCACCTGTTGTTCAAGAAAGTGTGTGCCGGGTGGGTGCCGAAAAACCTGACACCCGAACACAGAATGAAACGTTTACGAGCAGCACTGACATTTCTGCAACGGTATCACGCTGACGGCGACGAGTTCGTCGACAAGATCGTCACGGGCGATGAGACTTGGATTTCGTACTTCACCTAGGAAACCAAGCAGCAGTCAATGCATTGGCAGCCCGCGTAGAGGATCTCCGGTCACGACGAAATTCAAACAGATGCTATCTGTACAGAACGTGCTGTGGATGTTGTTTTGGGACAGGATGGGCATTCTGCTCATTGACTTTCTGCCCAGAGGTGACACAGTGAACGCAGACCGTTACTGTGAATCACTGCAGAAATTGCGACGTGCCACTCGAAACAAGAGGCGTGGATTGCTTACTGTAGGTGTTGTGCTCGTCCATGATAATGCATGTCCATATACGGCTCGGCGCACAGCAGCTGTTTTGACAGAATTTGACTGGAAGTTGTTTGATTATACACCATACAGTCCTGATGTTACCCCCAGCGATTTTCACATTTCCTTGCAATTCAAAAAATTCCTGTCCTCCGGTGAGCATTTTGGCAACGACGAACAGCTATAGACGTCTGTCATACCCTGCTTCCATTCACATGTGGCACAGTTCTACGACAGCGGGATGCAAAAGTTGATCCCACGATACGACAAATATCTTAATTATGGCGGCGACTATGTTGAAAAATAGATGAAACATTACTGTATCTGTTGCCAATAATTTTTTCCTGAAAGTTTGCTTTCTTTTTTTTTACAAAAATAGGACTTATTTTCTGGATGCGCCTCGTACGATGACAACAGTCAACCTATTTTGCTTTGTTGGGCTGCTTGTTCGATATGCTATTTTCAATATCGACAATGTCTTGTTGATGTTAACTTTACAGCCTTACCAATATGGTGCACTTCATATGTAAGGATGTTTAACGGTGGGTCGTAATCCTCGAATTTCGAAATAAACCCGTTGTCGGTTTAACTATATGTACCCTTTTATCCGTGTTTATGTAAATTGCTCCATCTTTAACCATGTATTATTACAACTAATGTATGTTTATGGGGTCCGAGTTACTTACACGCTTTTAAAACAGGAAAATTAAAAAGAAACCAAATGTAATTTCTCTTTTAATAGTTTTTTTATCGTTCCTTCACCGTAAACGTCAACTGTTAGACAAAGTTGACAGAGTTAACATAGCTTGTCAAGAGGAACCTTCATATTTATAGCAATCTTTTAAGCATTGCTGCACCCTTATGCACTGCAGGAGGACTAGAAATAAATTCTAGACCAAACAAAAACTGAAAGGTTCAGAGCAAAATCGTTAGATGTTCTCTTTACAGCAAGAGCATCTATAGGTACCAAATGACGAGATTCTATAATAACGATTGGAAGTCAGTTAGTTTGAACGGTTTTATTTTAAATTCATTTCTAAACATTTCTAATTGTATGTATACAACATCCCTATGCAGAGAATTGATACTTGAATAAATGAAAATAGCCTTGATATTTGATGGGACGGATGTCATTAAATTGAATTACATTCCAATGATTGTCCAAACGATTGGCAACGATTTCTTATTTATTTAAGGGCCATAAACTTTTTATTTGTCTCGGCCGAGAAACAGCGCGTACAGCATAGTTTAATATTTGACGCCACAATACTTTAGCTATCTGTTTGTCGGCATCGAAAAATTAAAACCGCTTTCCACTCCATTTACTTATCTCAATAGCGGGTCTGGAAGCTGTGCAATTCCCCAAAATTGAATTTCAATATCGTCCCTTGCATTTCTGCAGAAGTCGCTTTTAAGTGCAATGCAGAATTCGATTTAGACGCACCCTTACCCTAGAATAGTTTTGCGAGTTGCAGCGAGGAGGAAAATATTTTCTCAATTTCATTTGAGTAGGGGAATAAAAATGTAAGGGATATGTGATCAAGATCTTATTCGTAGATACATAAAATAAGTTAGAAGGGAAGGGAATGCCAGAGGAAAACCTGGAATATAGATTTTGATTTCTAATCTTCAGTAGATGTAATATGTATATTGCGGTTAATTAAAAGGATGACGTCATGCTTACTTCGTTTGAGGATTAAAAATGCTGTTGAAGTAATTAACGGTAGTTGGTTATATCGAATGAATAAATGAAATAATTAATAATTCTTTTATTCAAATTTTCTAGCTTATGTTGGCATGTAGGCGTATAGATGTTGCAATTAGTAATGAAATCATTCAATCATTAAACTGCGACTTTTTGGAAGTCTTTGAGAATGTTGTAGAGTACCATCATTCACACAATCTGCGTGTCATATTTCTATATATACACACACATACATATATGTAGATGGTTTAAGCTGAATAGCTTTACTGATGGAGAACGCTAAAGTGCATTCTAGTTGGTTTTCTATTTATTGAACATTTACTGTGTCCAAATTCCAAATAAGTATCAAATTTTAGGATTTAATTTGTTTTTGAACCGAATATTTACATTAATGCTCTGTTGGTAATAAACGAATAACATACATAGCTGCGTCCTTTAGAAAAATGATTGATCGATATTATATGTTCCTCAATAAAATGTCGATTTATCTTCTTTTATCACCAAAAATATTGTACACAAAGCAGACGAAATGCATATACAAGTTTATGAGACGCTTAAATCACAAAATTGGGGAAGCACCCTTTGTATTCTAAAATTTTACATCGTTTTTCCTTCAAAACGGCCAACTAAAATGTTTATGCGTGCTAGTAAAAAGCAATTTGCACCTTTTACTTTATGTGCTTTACGTAGCCGGTGGGAGATCGTCTACCTACGTAAAAAAGAGTGACAATGTTGTAAAACAACTTTACTTGTAATTTTTATCGTCGTGTTGTTTCTTTCCTACTGTATACTTAATAACATTTGGTGAGCATTTACTGCTCGTTTACTCTTTTACGAGTATCTTATATTTAATACGAAGATACTCTGCTTCTACTACTAGACAATGTTAAAGGAGTAGGTTAGATATTCGCAACATTTTCTGTCAAGTATTATAGGAAGCTAACATGCAGCCTTTCCGTATCCGTTTCTGCATGATTTCAGCCCACCATCTCCAAATTAAAGTTTCTCATAGGTAATTCGTTTGTGTTTTATTTGTGTTCGTTTGTACCGCAAATAAAAAGTTTTGTGTTTTCATATTTATAGCGTGTTACAGCGGTTTTTTGTGCTTAATTTGTGCGCAGACATAACGCTTTGCCATCAAACTTTTTAAAAATTTCTTATATGCTACTTGATTGAGCTCGTTATAGTATGAGCGACAGCGCCTTTCTTCTTGTGCAGCCAGCATATAATATAAAGAGCGATTGAATTTACTAAGAGCTAATGCGAGACTAAAATAAAACACACTTGTATATTTATCAAAAGTTTGACAATAGATTAGAGGAATATTAAATTTAGCGAAAACAATCAATAGGAAATGGTAATGTATTTTGAGAGATTAAAATAGACATCGACTAGAAGGAACTGATGCTCTAAATCACAGACAGATATGCAGATTTGATTTTTGTTATATTGTGATTACTATAGTACATAATACATATTGTAACTTTAATACGAGGGACAAGTTACAATTTATTGAGTATAGAAACTAATTCGAAGTAATTGCCATTTACAATAATACACTTAACCATTCTCTCCTTTCATAGTTTAAAACCGTTCCACCATCTGTCTTTAGGGACATTATCCACAAGAAAGTACTTAAAGGCGATATCAGTCTCTTCTTTTGACTGGAAGTTTTTCCTTCACAAATGTTTTTGAGCTCAAAAAACAGACTGAATTTACACATCGCCAAATTCAGCGAGTAAGAAGAATGTTCTATAATTTGATTTTGTTTTCCGCTAAATACTGAACTGTTGATAACATTTTCAACATACCATTCAACGGTAACTGTTTTCTGATTTTCTAATTGCATTGGGTTCGCCAAACCCGTACTTCTAAAAAATACTCCGTATGTATGTACAGTTGGATGCAAAGGTATCCGGATATGTATCGACAGAGAAACACCTGCCGCCCAATATTTTGTTCCGAATAGGCAAAGTGTCAGTATACCGTACGGAACAAAATTTTGTGCGGGTGTTTCTCTGTCAATACGTGTCCGGATATCTTTGCATCCAGGTGTACATAACTGTTTTTATTGATACCTTTTTTTCACCATCACAGGGATTTCCTCATCTTCGTGTATCAAGACTTTCCTTACTTGGTGAGTGGGAACACCAAAAACGGTATGTACGTTTCATTGTCAGTTACATTTTTAGAAATAATGATGGCCGCCAGAATTCAAGATATCCAAAATTTGTTGGTAAATTTTAATGCGTTCTGGTTTTTCTAAATCTGTCAGATGATGGGGTACAAACCGAGTTACAACCTCTTTCAAATGTAAATGATCGTGCAATATTGATCCCACTTCCATTATTATAGCAGTTACCTACCATAGTTATCATCAGCTAACTGCCTTTCTGTGTAGCATCAACTTGTAAACATGTTCGAATTCTTTATACCATCTATAAACAGTAGTTGAAATGATGGTACAAGATCTCCAAATGCCGATTTTAAACTTTCCTCACAGTCATACGCGGTCAAGCCTTTCTTGAAATCATAGTAAATCATTATCCAAACGTTCTCTCGTGATTATTCCATTTTTTTCGATAACAAAAGCTTATTCTATTGACTATTTCTCAGACACTATTCAACCTAATTACACAAACTAAACTGTAATTGACAGATAAAATAATGCACTATTTGATAAACAACATTCTTTTGCATAAGGAACTAGATTTTACAGTACACAATAATTGTAGCTTATTCACAGCTTATACCGAGTATAAACTTGTACAATACATATCAGTATTCGAGGTTTCTTTTCGTATCCGCAGTAAATGACAAAACGTTCAACTTCTGCCGCAGTATATAATATTGTGCGTTGAAGGTAATATAGCTATGTGGATGTGTAAAGACGACCACACAAAAACGCTTTCAGAGTAAGTCATGTCTAAAATCAGTTATAATCTGAAATTGATAAAGTGATTGATTTAATCTATATATCTTATGTATCTGGCGAGGTATCTGGCTGACGTTTGTTAATCACGATTTCTTTTTTTAATGTGAATATGGTGATTCTGAAAAAACCCGTTTCTTGGTGTTTTAATCGTTCCGGTATTTATACGAATAATGCGATCTCCGACATATTCTCTTAAGAAACCGATTATTTTTTACATAATCAGAGGGATAAAATTATGATTCATCAATAAAAATAACCTTTTCGATAGCTGCATTATTAACAAACCGCTCAACCGCGGTTTTGGGGAAAATTCTTGTCATTTTTGTTTGTTATGGGTTGCTTGCAAATGGCTAAGAACAAGTGTCATAAGAAAGATCTAACATCTGCGGACGTCCCCCTACCAATTGGTTAACGGTTTCAACATTTTCTTCGTTTCTAATTGTAGGTCTACTACTATCCTTTTTGCGATCCACGCTACTAATTTCTCTAAACAGTTGTACAATACGCACAGCGAATAGCTGTTCAAAAATGATCGCAGGGTATAAAGATATCTGCAAATTCTTGCAAAATATCTTAACATGCATCCCTCACAGAATATACCCATTGACCATTAATTTTATTGCCATTTCTAGAATAAATCTCAACCAGATATCGTTTCTGATGTTCGGTCTATACACAACTTGTCAATTTGACTTGTGATTGTGGATGACATGTTGGAGGTTAGTATAAATTCTCTAAACTTAGACGTGACTGGTATTGGGTATGTATATCTCACTCGTTAATGATCTACGTTAGAAGGATTTTTTCTAGCTCGTTTCTTCTATTACCACGGACGTTGCCTATTGAGAAATCAAATAATTCGAAACCTAAAACAGCACAAAACTCTATGTCACCAACTGATAACAGAGTACGAACTAACAAAACGAACAGATGAATTACCTACAAAAGAAATGGAAATTTTGTGATTGTGGATCTGCCCAAAAAGAAGGCGCAACTCGGCCAACAAATTACCTACAACTTCCGAACTTCTGTTCTACGGTTGACTTGTGTCTTAACTTAAGTGCAATAATTAGTAATATAAAAACACAAAAGATTTTATTTGCAACACAAACTAGCGCAAACGAATCAACTATAAGAAATAACTTTGCGGGCTTCCATTGTACCATATGTACTCTATTATGAGAGGTTTCGGCTCTTGATCTTGTTATAGTGAGGTAAATATACACAAAGAGAAGGGTACTTTCACAGTAGCGCTTACGGAACTTTGAAGATAGCATTTTATTGATGAATGAACCGGCAGACCATACCTGGCAATAGCTATTACTGAGTTTTATAACAAAGTTGGCATTTGGTGACCTAATTGACCAACGACCGGAATATTAATCTGATATAATGCCTCTGGTATTCCGGAGCGATTATACTGCCGATCAGAAATGCTTAAAACTTTACAAAAGCTGCAGTAGATGTATTCAAAGAATTTCTTCATGGTTGCTTAACAAATTTGATTACGTAACAGTGTAACCCAGCCTCGATGGGAATATACAAGTTATTAGGGTTCTATTTAGAGCTGTATCTGTTACATTTCACACAGTCTCTGTGCTCTGAGGCTGAGAAATGGTTCTCGACTAATACGTTGAAGTTAAACCCGGCTAAAACGCAGACCTTGAGTTTTACAGCAGTTTGTGAAGGTAGTTTGGGAATAGTTACTCTCTTGGGTGTTGATTAATTCTGCGGTAAACGATCTTCTATTTTTGTTTTAAGACCGCTTAGATAGATTTGATAGATGACACCACACTTTTGTCGGTCTACGATTCATTATTGCACAGTCATATAAGCTACACTGTAGTTCTCTCGGGAGGGTCTTCACATGCAATACGTGCCTTCAGATTGCAGAAACGAGCCATTCGAGTAATTGCCGGTGTCGGGTACAGGGACCATTGTAAACCAATTTTCAATTATCTTAAAATACTTCCAGCCCTGGTTTATGTATTTACCATCAACTGGTGGATATCCATAGTATCAACTACCTTCAAATGCATTCATTCATAGATACCAAACTAGAAATGTAAACAAAATAAGAGAGGGTGGTTTTCTTTATGATAGATCCGCAAGGAATTTCTTACATTTCAAACTTTGCAACCATTTACCTGCTACCGTTGCTAACTATAGTAGAGGTTTTTAAGAAACGCATAAAAACTTATTTACTTGCTAAAAATTGTTTTTATTGTACTATTGAGTATCCCATCATCATTTTTATGTAACTGATTTAAACCTAAAATACATATTTAAAATTTTAATTTTAATCTGTTGTTTACTGTTTATCGTGTATTAATTTCATTCATGTATACATATAATTGCCCCATCACATGTACTTATACTTATACTGACGATTTTAAATGGCATAAAACATTCATCTGTCTACCGATCTATCTATCTACCTTTAAGTTAGAAAGTTGTTCCACCTACAATGGCTGTCTCAACGAATTACCGTGATCTTCTGACATCCTTCACAATCTTTTCAGCCAGAAGGGTTTCGCCTCTGTTGTGGTTGACACTTCGAGTTACTGTAAGCTTCTGAATTCTCTCACCCACCTTTCACTTCTGAAGGCCACTTATACTCAGTGACATTAGTAGTGTTGCGGCCAGAAGGAGTAATTTGTTCAACTTGATTTTTTTGGCATCAAAATGACTATATTTAAACTGACTATACAGAAAAGTTTAGTTATTGCGTGTCCGTCTATAAGCGTTAAGCGTAACAAAATGCATAGAGTTCAAAGACGTCAAAATTATCGCAGTGTTAGTGACTTTGCCAGTGGTAGAATTGTTGCCTATTAAGATGTTGGTTTGCCCTATCGTGAAATTGGTCGTCATGTGTGGGCAGAAGAAGGTAGAGGAATACAAAGAAAACCAAGAGGCCACCCGAGGCATACCACAGAGCGTCAAGATAGGCGCTTCAGACAACTAGCTCTACGATACTATTTTGCTACAACGCATCAACTCGCTGACCAAAGGTTTGGAGATGAAGGTAGACCTGTTACTATGCGCACACTTCATCGCCGCATTCGAGCCTTTGGACTTTTTCCATACCGTCCACAATTAGTGCTTCCTTTGACTGCGGACTAGTGTCGTCAACGCTTGAAATGGTACAGAGAACGGCAACATTGCGAAGCAGAATGGCATAATATCGTCTTCAGCGACCAATCGTGATTCCGTCTAGGCATGCATGATGGCCGTAGAAAAGTACGACACCAGTCTGGAGACCAACACGGTATTGGGTTTGCTGTTAAGAGGAATGTAGACAGGATTGTTGGAGTAATGGTTTGGGGGGCTATTGCTTATGGGAGCCGATCACCACACATGTTTATTCGAGGCAGTATGACAGCTGTGCGTTATGTTGATGATGTCCTACAAACTACATTACTAACTTATCTAGATGGATGCCCACGCGTCCATTTCAGTAAAACAATGCACGTCTCCCATATAGTCCCAACTATAGTCTTTCTCCAAGAAGCAGGGGTTAATGTTTTGTCGTGGCTATCCCGTTCCCCAGATTTAAACCCCATCGATCTTGTGTGGGATATCATGGGGAGAAAACTGTTCACTTTGCACCATCCTCCATCAACTTTGGGGCATTTAATCAACGAAGTTCAAGTTGTTGGAACGAGGTGCCACAAGCAGATATCTACCATGTCATTCTGTCGATACCTAGACGTGCGTAGGAATGTTCTCAGCTACGGGGTCGCCAAACACATTTTTATTTTTTTTTTCGTGTTGCCTACATGTCAACAAAATTTTTTGCAAATACTATTGTTTCATTTCTGATGTAAAATATTGTCAAAAAGTCAACACTGTGTACCACTTCTAATGTCACTGAGTATACAGGCTGATTCATTTTCGATCCTCACCATTGCGATCTCCGTTGTTGCTAAATTTTCTGGTTAATATGATCCCGAAAAGAAAGTAGATTTCGAACAAATAACGTTTTGACCTATTTGAAGAAAACTGAAAAATTTCATTTTCTTATTTTGGTTGTAGCGCTTTTAATCGGTCTTGCAGAAGAAAACTAAAGATACATTCTCAAAGCCACTTTTGCTCCTCTATCCAATGGTGTATTTAAAAGTTTTATACGACGTTTCGTTCTCTTTGGATCATCATCAACTTTGTTATTTCTTATGGGCGCCATATTGGATTTTAACACAGCTAGAAAGATTTTCTTTTTCTGATTTTAACTATGTATCATATGTTGAAAACAAAATTTGATATAGTGTGTTAATTGACGAAGAATCTGATTTGAGATTAAAGAAAGTAGGTAGCTATGAAATTTCGTGTCACACTTACAATTGAGTATCGCGTAAATGAAAATCGATGTTAAATAAGATAGCCCTGGAATTACGAACTGTCAATTATAGTTGCGTTAGTAACGCAAAAATGCCGTTCACTAACGAAGAGAAACGAGATAATGTTATGTATTTTTTATCAATCAAACCGAAATACAACAATAGCGAGTGCAATTATTTACAATTGTATCCTAAACGACTACAAACATATCAAATTTAGTCGAATATGGATCGTGGAGACCTGCGTCGAAATATCCTGAAACCGTACAAAGCAATGTTAGTCATAGTTTACTACCTGGTGATAACTTAAGACAAATGGAATATTGTAAAATCGGTTACTAGGAAAATTAGAAAACTACGCAGATTTTTTTAATACAATCATCTAATCAGATGAATCCAAATTTACTAACTGACCGGCTAGTAGCGCGGTGCCTAGTGTGCTCGCTTTCCAGTACGGCGGTACTGGGTTCGAACCTCGGTATGTTCTTTCTAAATTTGGTTTTCTGTAGTTTCCCAGATTCGGTGACAAATGCTGAAAGGCAACATATTAAGTGGGTCTACAGCCGCAGGCATAATAATAACTCATGGGCAGCCGATGGCCCCTGTAATTGGTACAAGCTGTTGGGGATGTGAAGGCATGGATTATTATTATTATGGTGGAATGTTTAATCGAAATACATCAGGTTAAAACTTCAAATATCTTGTACTCGCTATTGTTGTATTTTAGTTCGATGACTAAAACATACATAACATATCTTGTTTCTCTTTGCCTCTCTTCTTACGCCATTGTTCCGTTACTAATGCAAGTTTACTTCAAAATTCCATGGCTATGTAATTTAACATCGATTTTCATTTTCGTGATACTCAATTTTAAGCGATTGACAGTTCAAAATTTCATAGCTATCTACTTTATTTACTCTGAAATTAGATTCTTTGTCAATTAACACACAATATCAAATTTTGTTTTCAACATATGACACATGGTTGAAATCAGAAAAAGAAAATCTTTCTAGCTGTGTTAAAATCCAATATGGCACCCATAAGAAATAGCAAAGTTGATGATGATCCAAAGAAAACGAAACGTCGTATAAAAATTTTAAAGACACCACTAGATAGAGGAGCAAAAGCGGCATTGAGAATGTGTCTTTAGTTTCTCTTTGCAAGACCACTTAAAAGCGCTACAAGCAAAATAAGAAAATGAGAGATTTCAGTTTTTTCCAAATAACTCGAACGTCATTTGTTCTAAGTCTACTTTCTTTTCGGGATCATATTAACCACAAAATTTAGCAACTTTGCCAAATTTAATCTTCAATAATAAGCGAGATCGCAATGGTGAGGATCAAATGAATCAGCCTGTAAATAAATGGCGATATGTTGTGGTTTGTATTTTTTTTTATTTATTTATTTCCAATTGTCAATGAATTAACAAACATAGCGGTTTGCTTGCTGGTCAGTGTATGTCTATAAAATATTTCTACTTAATTTAACCATTTACGGCATAAACTTCGTTATTAATTTTTAATACACACGAAACTACGTATACGTTGATATGCCATCTTTAGAGGATCAGAAAGCAAAACGAAGTCTTATCCGTTTTATATATGGAAGCTCTCAAAATTACAATGGCTAACGTATCTATGGCAACAACAATTTTAGTTTTCATAATAAGTTTGTAGACGGCAAATAACTGAAAAAAAAACTACATCATAATAGTAGTTGTATATAGGCTGTAGAAACAATAAAAGTTTTAACGGGCAAATAGGCCATAAAACTCTATTACGTCTATTATACCTGATGTATAACAACACATCGTCCTTTATTTTATCCTTTCGTCTCTTCCACATATACGTTCAAGTTTTGCTTCTATCTATGGTATACATTTAAAAACACTTGCAAACTTTCATCACTTTTCTTATCAATATCAATTTGAACCGTCTTCTCGGAGACACTCGCTAACTCTGGTGTTGGTAGAAACGGAAGCAGGACGGATCCGCATGGGTTTTCGCGGAATCGATAGTTTCGTAGTTTAGTGTCACGTTTTATGATCCATAAACCAAGTGGTCGACGACGCGCTACACCGTTTTTATACCCACCGGGTTATTCATGCCCCTTCACCATGAACGTCGTTCTTATAAATATAGCGGGCCTGCACGAAAGGAAGCTTATGCACTTAAAACGGTTTTACAGTGGTTTTACGAGTCCTCTTGGCCGGCCCAATTAAATTAGGATGGGTTCCTTTTTTCTACAAACGGTATTCTCAAACATCGGCCCGAGCTCGTAAATTGTTTCGTCGTCGTATCACAACTTCCACGTTATGATATTATCAAATTAACGTCTATTGTCAGCGCTTCAGTCGAATAAACAAAGGGCATCGTGAACGACCTCTTTTACGAGCGTTAATATTTATAGTCTAATTGATTAAGAGGTATTGGAGTATACTTTTCTAAGGTGTGTCAACGACGTCTTCGTGAGGTATTCAAAGGAACCGTGTAAATCAAAAACAAGTAAGCATAAGATGGATTACTAGGTCTAAGTGTATGGTATCAAAAAGTATCTCCAAATATAAGCATTTACAGTAAAATTTGTAAGGCAAGTAAGGCTACAACTTAAAAAAAAATATGTATAAGGTGGAATGTTCTCTTGTTTGCTGTCTATTTACTAGCAAATTTTGTCTGCTTTCGTATTGCTGCAGAGATTGTCGAAGTCGTTCGGAAAAATAAAAATGTATTTGTGCAACTGAAGAAAATTCAGTAGCCAATAATGGACCCAAAATTGTTTGTGTTGCTAGCAATGGCAGTAGGAGTTGGTAAGAGTTGGTTTGCAAGATGGAGCTTTAATGTCAAACCAGAAGAATAATTCTTCTAGTGGCATACTTGCAACATCATTAAACGAGCTATTAATTATTTTGTGACAAATAAAATCTAAAAATATTGCATCACAAATACACAAATCGATAAAATGTTCATTGGTCGGCAAACGACTGCTTCGATTGTCAGCATGCGAAAATCGTGAACAAATTTTGTGTTAACTCAAATGTTGATGGAAGCTGGCCAATTTTGATATATAATCAATTGATTCCTGTGTTGCTATCCATTAGGTTACCCATATATGCCCGTAACGGACAATCGTGCACTATGTGTTTGACTGCCTGCCTCTCAGCACCACAGTCGTAAGCGGCTGAGGGGAGTTTGCCCCATCTATATAAAGAGTCCGTACAGCTTCCGCAGCAGCTTCTGATGCGACTGAGTAATGACCAAGTCCGAGGAAGAAGGTCAAATCCTACAGGTTTGTTGGAGATGAACGGAACATCATGTGTGTGTTTGCGTTACCAACCCTCTTTCCACCGAGTATGTATATTGAAGTTGTTTTGGTGGAGCTCAGATGTAGTTTTCAGTGGGAGATGCCTCGACCGGAGTCGATTTCCCTGGGGGTCAGAAAAATCGTTATGAACTTGTAACCTTGTTGTTCTTAACTTTTATAAATTCTCTAACCAGGGCATGTTCTCGGCGCAGATTGGGTGGAGCTATGCTGCTGAGAGTCGGCAGCCAGATGGTGTTGTTTGGTCTAATTGTCCCTGATATAGTGCGCATAGTCAAGTTTATCTGAGTATAGTAGGTGCGTATGTTTGCTATTAAGCCACACTGGAGCACAGTATTCTCCTACTGGATATATCAGACCCAGCGCAGCGGATTTCAAGGTGGATGCCGATGAGCCCCAAGTGGTACCGCAAAGTCTCTGTAATACATATGTTGTTACGAATTCTTAGTTTTGCTGCCGTTTTTTCAGGCATTCTTTAAATGTTAGCGTCCTATCCAGAGTAATTCCTGAATATTTTGGATGATTATTGTGTACCAGTAATTTGTCACCCAAAAATATTCGTAACTTTTTCTTTGCCAACTTGTTGTTTAGATGAAAGGCTAACACTTCTGTCTTAGTTGTGCTTGGTTGAAGTCTCCATTTTTAAAGTAATTACTTATTTTTGTTAAATCTTTGGACAAAGTTTCTTCCACATCCTCTACCTTCCTGTGGCCCGCTGCCAGAGCCTGCCAGAGCCAGCTGCATAGCCAAACTACCACGATTCAGTAGCCGGCATGTCTGCAATGTACAGACTGAACAGTATCGGGGCAAGAACTGTAGGAGACCATTATGGAGTCTCATTCTCTTGCTTCTGTTGTTCCCCATTGCACTTGAAATGTTCTATTTGACAGCATATTGTCTATGAGGTTGGTTATACTTTTACAGGGAATGATTTGGATCAATTTACATATAAGCCCTTGCCTCCAAACGGTGTCATAAGCTGCCGTTAGCTCTATGAATGCTGCACCTACTGTGTGTTTTTTTTTTGGAATTCGGCCTTTATAAATGCCGTCAGTGATAATTCTTAGTCTGTACAGTTACGTTGTGGACGAAAGCCTGCCTGCTCAATCGGGATGTTGTCTAAAATTTTTTGACTGGTTCTGTTAAGGAGCAGTCTCTCTAATAGTTTATAAACCATGTTTAATAGTGCAATAGGACCGTAATTTTCTGGCCTTTCATTTGATTTCCCTGGTTTTAAGGTTGCGATGATCTTTGCTTGTTTGTGAGGGAGAAATGTTCCCCTAACTAAGGATGTCCGTAAAGAACTTTGCAAGCCACTGCTTTGCATAGGAACACTGTGTATTAGGAATACAGGGCGGCTGCCATCAAACCCCGGCGCCTTACCTAGTTTCATTTCTTTCAAGGCATTTGTGTGTGTTACCAATAACGAAATACTTTTATTGCGCTTATTTTATTATATTCTTGGAGTGTTTCCAAAACATTATTGCCGTTTGCAAACAATTTTTTCGTAGACAATTTTCAATTACAAAAAGTAGGTGCGCATGTAATATATTTGCAGCATACTAATGCAGCATTTCCGAAAGTGTACATGTTAAATATCACTACAGGCTGCAATAAATTCTAAAATGGAATTACTGTTAACCCGGGTTAGTTTACTCAATCATCTTACATAGGTAATATACATACAACATACCATCATAATTAGAGATCGGTTGAGATATTCAGCAGGTAATGGTGGCGATCCGCATGTAAAACACATTCATTATAGTGGAATACTGAGCGTATAAAATACCTCCGCATGAGTTTGCCACTTAAAGGTTAATAGCGTGACCCGCGAGAATAGCTAACAAGTCTCCGGAGAAGCCACGGGTGGAAAATATCGTGGTTTCCCTCATTCAACCCTTCGTATGTCGTCTCGCGCTGCCGCCACAACCAGAAAACTTTGATTTATTCGCCGGCTATTAAGTCGGTATAGCCTCGACCGGATTCAGCGTGCCGAAAGAACGTAGATCGTCAGGAGTAGAGGTCTGTTTTATCGGCCTATCTGATCTAAGCTGTCTAGCAGGGTGTTTTCATGAAGACGTTATCGCAGACAATTTCTTGGTAGTAATGATCTGCAATATATGCTTATATTCCGCTTGTAAAAAGATTATTTCATGCAATGGTAGAATAGGGCGAATAAAGTTATCTACGTTGAATAAAAGAGAATTTCAATTTGTCTCCTCTAACTCGAGATATCGAAGAAAACTACCAACACATTAAGTAACAATTTTGTCACTTACTCACGAGTTTATTAATAATAGAAAGCTTATTTAACTGTTAACTATTGAAATTTCTTCTGCACATGGCAAGCTTTTTCATGTATTGTTTCACTTTGTATAACGCAAAATTTCTTATTTTAAGTAAATTATTTCGGGTTTAAAATTATAGACAACATCTGCAGCACGAGGTTTTAAATACACTTGACGCATTGCTTTGCGACCTGCTCTCATTCAGCTCTTGACTTAGTCAACACCGTTTGATTAAATAAACAAAGAAATTACAAAGTACTGACGCTACGTGCTGCCCTTTCAGCATATAGACGCTTCGAAGCCCCCCCGAAGCCTTCAAGCCGGTTAAGTATTTTATATTTCTTTTACTTGCTGCAATATGTCATTTGTTTAACATACTCAAATTATGTACTGTAACTGATAATATTTGTGTAGTAACTGCCAGTAATTTTAAAGTTAAGTCTTTATTAGTATTATTATTCAAACATATTAATTGCGTCAATTTACATCTGTGTGTTAAATTCTTCGACCATTTTTTTTATATTTAGAATAAAACAATCCTCTATACCTTACACAATTTAATAAATGTACTCTAGATACATGTTTCGGCCATACAAGCCATCTTCAGCCTAGAATAGTCATTTGTTAAGAATCAAAAACAATAAAATTGTGAAATGTCTAGTTTGTCCGTGTCTTTTAATGTAACCACACGTCTTCAACGTGCTGTGTTTATTTTTACTCCCTTATCCCCATTCCTCATTTTGCTTTAACTTACTATGTATTTGTTTTTTCGTCCTACATGTACATGAATATTTAAATTAACCACGTATTTTTCAAATACATTTAAACTTTTCCATATCAACCACATTTTTCAACATGTCTTTTCCCACATTTGATATAAGTTAATTTCACATTTAAACCTATCAATTTCGCTTTTCTCTTTTCATCCGTTCAATTTTAATAAAATACACAACCACGTCTTTGAGACATTTCACAATTTTATTGTTTTTGATTCTTAACAAATGACTATTCTAGGCTGAAGATGGCTTGTATGGCCGAAACATGTATCTAGAGTAAATTTATTAAGTTGTGTAAGGTATAGAGGATTGTTTTATTCTACATATATTACATTTCACCTTACAACATGGATTATTTCAACATTTTTTTTTAATTGATAAAGTTATTGTACGTATTTCTACAATTGTTTATTTATGTTTGTGTGTGTGTGTTTTTTTTCCTAATCGCGACTCCAGGTTAGGTATGTACCTAATACGTGTTTACCGTTCTTTTGCTCGGTTTAATACGTTGCTTCCCCACTACCCCTCCCCCCTCTCCCCCGGCACCGTAACAGTGTGAAAGTCTGGCCAGTGAATGTTCCCCTTGAATTGAATTGAAACTGTCGTAGGTTTTGATATCAGTCGTCGATAATGCGTTTTGTCTACAAGCATTACTTTATGTTCTCTATAACCCCAATGTATACTAGCTCACCAAAGACTTTGGCTAGGTGGTATAAAACGAGATGTGTTGGAGCTAGAACTGTTAAGCGTTGTAACTAATAGATTTCGTGTAGAAAAAATCTTGCCAACACTAATAAATTAAAATTTACAATTAGTGATGATTGAAACCATATGTGGCTTCAAATGGCAAATTCTAATCTCTATTCGTCAAAGTACAAGCCCTAAGTATTGTATCTGAGAACTGCAACGCAGTCTCAATCCCTTTGTTATAATTTTCGAGGAAAATACATACATTGCTTTTCCTAGGGCAGCTTTTTATGTATGTATTTATTTATTTATTTTATTTATTTATTTATTTATTTATTTATTGTACATAACAGACAATCGAAATCCAAATAGTACATAATAGTTACTTAAAAGATACACACTATCTAACCTAAACTATGCAATGCCATAAATACAACATGTAAATAATCAAAATTATTAAATAATAATATTGGTTCTTACAAAACTAAATAAACTAATCAACTAAATTCTGATTACACCTAGCCTGCGATCGCAGAAGCCCATTCCATGATACACTAAGTATGTATGAATCATACCGAGTTAAACGTTAGATTCCGAATGAACGTCGTAAACGAGCTATAAGGAATGTGATACAGATCAATATCAGTCAAGGTGTTCAATTCGACAAATAATCTGTCCAAAGGATTATTCTTACTATATTCAGTTCGATGGAAAGAGACGTAGAACGTTTCTGATGATCGGAAATGAAAATATGGTACCCGAAGACGTGCAGACTCCACCAACTGTGGGCAGTCAAAACGATTGTGAAGAATCTGGTATCCAAATTTAAGAATGGAGAGTCCACGACGATTTTCTAAGGAGTCCATGTTAAATATTTTGACTCTTTCGTTATAGCTAAGGACGTTCTTATTAATGTGTAATTTAAATAATAGAAAATTAACTAATTTTCTCTGCACACGCTCAAGTCTATTAATATGTACGCTAAGTAAGGCAACCAAATCACACAGCAATACTCCAGCACAGGTCTGACCATAGAGTTAGACAAACTAATGATGGCAAACACATTGTTAAAATCAGAGCACATACGTTTGATAAATGCGCATAGGTTCATTGAATGGGAGAGTTAATGTGAGGATGAAATGTGAAGCCGCTGTCAAAAATAACTCCCAAATCCTTGACTTCGGTCATTCGACATAATGGGATATCTTCTAACATGTAATTGAATACCACTGGGACAAGAACTCTTGGAGAAAGAGATAGCTTGACATTGGGCGAAAGATAGTTATTAGAGCACCACTCAACAAGCCTATCTAGATTATGTTGTAAGCAGTAGCATTCCGTTATAGAAGAAACAGCTGCAAATAATTTTAAATCGTCCGCATATGCCAAAAAATTAACATCAGAAAAGGAATAGTAGAGGTCGTTAATGAAAAGTGAGAAGAGAATAGGCGCCGAGTGGCTTCCCTGAGGAACTCCTGATGTTACACGAATCGGTCGGGACTGCGCAGACGACAACTTCACTATTTGCATTCTATCTTTCAGGTATGATGTTATCCAACAGAGCAATGTACCCCCTATCCCATACAGAGATAATTTATGGATCAGTAATGAATGATCAACTTGATCAAAAGCCTTTCGAAAGTCCACATAGACTGCACATATACTTTTCTGTATTTGTAATAAGTTCACATATGTGTCTCTACTCTGACAGCTGGATGACGTGTATATAATTAAATAGTTTTTGCTGCACACCAGTGCATACGTGTTTGTACGACAAAAATTGACGTTACTTCTTAATGCAAAATATCGAGAGAAATATGACGTAAGATGCATCATATGTTGGATGGTGTCTTTCCAACTAAAAAAAAAAAATTGAAAGTAAACCGCTATATCACGCACTATAAAATGCTTATGAGAAGTATAGAAAAATCTGCACTAATGAAGTGTTTCAGTTTCATAGTATTACGTGCTTCATCTGACTAAGAAGTTGGATGTCGGCTATTTAAATCGAAACTCCTTACTGGGGTGATTTATTTCTGAAACCATGATCCGCAACCTGCAATTCAAGAGAAGAATTACTGGTCTATAACCGCGGTGTTCTTCCAAATATCTAGAAAACTTACGTACGCTTGTAGTTGAAAATAGTCAATCACGAAAAGCCCCCTCCATAGCGTAAAGACACCGATCTTGTTCAGACTGAAGTAAAGACTTCTATTAGATCCAAAAAAGGATCTATCTTGTTTCACCTGGGTTATCTGCTCTTCAGAACCTTGTTTACATTGCTCGTTAGAAATTGACATACTGACAGATCTATACTTTACTAGATAACTTTAATACAGTTTTATTGATTAAATATCTTTGTTTAGATACATGTATGCTACAAAGAACTTTTGTTGTAATTTGAAGTAACCATTGCATGCACTAAATAACCCAGAGGATTTACTATATCAAATGAACTTAATTTCAACTTGAAATATTGTTAAGTTGTTAGAATAGATGATTGCGAAATAACGACGCCATTATTTATGACGTGATAAATTTTGTACAAGAGATCATATATCCTTCTGTCAAATAATTTCATGTTAGGCGTGCTGAAAAAAAAAATAGCAAGAGTACACATCGAAAACGAAATTGACACGTAACAAAAGAAAATCGATAGAAAACTGTGAGCGATGGTCACGCAATAACGCGTCCATTGTTTCGTGAGCTATTCTTTTGTTCGTCCCAATTCGGAAACGTGTTATTAATGAAACGAAGAAGTTTAGTATACCTATAGCAATTACAGTTTAAACAACCAACTTTTATATTCGTTTCCGACTGAAATGCTGCTTGAGACATATAATTTCGTATTGATTATGGATTAAGAGCTTTGTATTGAAATTGTTAATTTATGCTTTAATAATGGTAAGGTACCAGCGAAAATAGCAGAAAATTAAGTGTACAAAAAAACCGATGATTCATGATAAAAATGCCATTCGTCTGATATTCTTTCTTTAATATAAGGTCGATAGATGCCAAAATAATAAACACAAAATATTGCCTATAATAGGCGCTCATAGTCTATTGCTGGAATCACCCTGGTAACAAGAGTACAATGAAACCAGATCAGGCACTATCCTCGGATCACGTGATTATACCTTTTACCTAGACTCGTCAGCGAAGCTTGGCCTGCCAGACCTAGCATGCCAAGCTTCGCCATAATTGTATGTATTTATTCTTATAAGACTGTATATCAGTTGATTGTCGTTCTTATTCATACTAATCTTAGAAGTAAAGAGAATTTGATAAGTGATTTATTTGTGTACCACTCTCAGGTGGGACAGAATTAATGGTGTAACATTATTCACGGTGACGTAATGTTATGCCAAAGCCATGGAAATACATTTACACAACTGGCGCCGTCTTCATCGACCTAACCGCCGCCTATGACATCGTGAATCATAAAAAGCTCCTCCAAAAGGTCTGGGTCAACACTACGGACTTTAAACTAATGCAAATTTTGGAGTCACTTTTGCCGAATAGAAGGTTCTACATATGTACAGCTCCAAAATAAGAAAAACCGTTGGAGGAACCAAAAAAGGGGATTACCTCAGGGAAGCGTAATAGCTCCAATACTTTTTAATATCTATACTACTGTACATTAATATTTATATCAATCAATAATCGAAGACGCTATAGACATTTTATATATGCTGATGACTTTGTTATTACTCTCCAAAACTTAGTAACAAAACTGGAAATTGCATTCGAAGTCATGTCCCGATACCAGATACAACCCTATAGAAAAACTTGCCAGAAATAAATGAGGCACAAAATCATGGGTCCTGAGGACTTCAGCGCAAGTTCTCTGTTTCTTCACTGGAGAATATGCAAGTCCTGTCTGGTGAAGATCGATACATTCAACACAAGTCGATATCGCTCTAAACCAAAAGTGCAGAATTATTACCGGATGTAGGAAGGTGACCATCATTGATAAACTCTACACGGCTGTTGGTCTTTTTATGGCAGGGGGAAAGAAGAATATCCAACAAATATGTCGACAAGTTCAAACAAACAATTGATGAATGCCATGTCAACCATATTGAAAACTGCGGGAAAGCATTCTGCATTGTGCTGCTTTAGAGCCCTCAGACATCCGAGCAGAATTCAATCTGAACTGGAAAACCTTAAAGACTCTGAACAGAATAAGAACTGTAGTCGCCTCATTAAAAACAAATTTAAATGGGAGGCCCAAGAGGACCAACAAAGCCTATGCGTAGTGGGGAAA
Organism: Popillia japonica; assembly: GCA_004785975.1. Taxonomy (NCBI): domain Eukaryota; kingdom Metazoa; phylum Arthropoda; class Insecta; order Coleoptera; family Scarabaeidae; genus Popillia; species Popillia japonica. Next base: position 51,110 of record SMLS01067724.1, read on the forward strand.
GACAGGATAAAAAAAGTAAAGTGAGAATGGCGTAAGAGCTTACATCAAACGAAATTCTTAATGAAAAATGCCACGCAGTTTATACATATTTAGTTCCCACACAATAGTCCGTCGATCGATTAGATCCTTGAATAACGCCAACTTTACGATTTCAAATACAGCGCTTTAAATATTGTTAATTTTCTGTATTTGTTTCCTTCTTACACTCATCAGAAGGTGATAATTGAAAAATGATGTTCATGATTGAAGAAATTCTTGTATCTTGCGAAATGAAATATCTTGCGAACGATTTTCAACAGTTGCAATAACCACTCCATTCCCACTATCACCTTCTTACCTTGTACACGTTTGATTCGAAGGTCACTTTGTAAATTAGCTAAATTATGTTGCCTACGTTATGGTTGTATGCAGGAAGACGTCCGTGCTAATGGGGGTTGCTCTCCTTTGCAGAATACGAATTTCGAATCGATGGTAATTTTATCAAAGGAGCCATACAAAATTTAAATGCAAACTTTTCCGCTATAAGTAATCACGCGCTTAAAGTCATGAGGGCGAACATCGGTCGGTCGGCGTACAAATTCGCTAATTAGGCGCTATAGAATGCTCGCCGGTGCATTAGACTAAATAAGGCGAGAGGGAAAAGAAGACTGAACGCGAGTGAAAGCTCCATCACAGCCTGTACTCTAACGACGCAGCGTTATTATGTATTCTTGAACGAGCGCCGTGTCCGCTATTTGAGTTGCAGTGTATGTGATTTACAAGTTAATTGTCTCGCGCTGCATTTAACTATTCATTAGTCCGTACGCGGGATAAATAAGTTAAAAGCGGCGAGTTGGCTGAGGCTTAAACGTTTCAGGATTACCACGTTTCTCCTATGGGAAAAAGTGGCTTACGATTAAACTGTGTAAGGGAGCACAACAGTGTTGGCTTAATACCTTTTTCTACACCAAGCGACAAAGAGCCATCCGTTCCATTCAGTTATAACATATTAGCCGTATAGTTGATAACTCACAATGGAAATTTAGTGTTATAGCTACAGTAACATTAAGTTTATCGATTAGTAAATAGTAGATTACTTATAATACAAGAAAAGTAAACCATGCCTGTTAAAATTTGGTTTATAGTTTCAGAAATAGTAAGCTATCTTAGAAACGCCTCCAACAATGCCTTCACGTATTGAGTAACTTCATCACCATTCAGATTATTATAATGTGTCCGTATTTTGTTGTTGTCTGTATTATCTTACGGAAAGAAGAGCGTAACGACCGAATACCTCATCAAAACAAATTTTATGGCCTATTTCAAGGAAGTGTTGTGCTAAGGCTGAGCGTCCTAATGTATTACGGGCATTTTTGACACAAACATAATATCACCGAATTTTTGCGGATGGCTTTATGGGTAAGAGCATGGCGAGTACCTTTGAGCAACGAAATTAGAAACCAAGCAAATATATTGACAATTTTAAAAGATAAGCTTTTCACCAATCCAGGGAGTACATATATGTGAAAAGAGCCTTTTTTATTCGGTGAATATACAAATTACTATTCTAGGGATTGTATATTTGTAAACCAATATAAAAGAAATATCGGAAAGAAACGAAAAAACATCTACTTTCTTGTTCATTCCCCACTTACTTTTTTCTAATTTTTAGATTTCTATCATGTTTAGTCCATGAAAAACTGAACAAAACGATCTTTCGCTAACCCGCTAAAATTTGCAAATGTTCTTCCAAATTGTTCTACATGTCCTCAAAATGTTCTAGCCTTTAAATCTTTTACTATGGGTAATTTATGAGATAATTCCAAAATACGAAATTTTGTCGACTTGCTAGTTTTGAAGGCTGTTCTAGGTTTTTTTTCAACATTCTTCCAAAGTTTTAGCCTTCTAACACTTATATTTCGCAAAATTGAGAAGAGTTAAGGTTGTGTGTTGAGTTACTTATGGAAAAAATTAAACTTGGGCGGCATACTCAGTAGGCTTATGCTCAAAACTTAATCACCGTGTTCTAGTCGTTTTCTATTTTGAAGTCTATCTTTCTCAGTGCATGTTACTAAACTGCTGCGAACTCCAAATTTCTCTTTTCAGTGCCCATCGACGACATAGATAGACCTTCTGTTCGGATATGTCAGCGAAATATCCAAGTATCCAGTAGAGCAAAGGACCTCGCTAACTTTCTACTAAGCCAGAATATTAACATAGCAGTTATAAAAGAGATACATATCGGAGCTGATGCGGACATTGAGTCCAGAGAAACAAATATATACTGTTTTGTTCTTCCATTCTTCTGGGCCTTTGTGATACTTGTTCTTAAGTGAAATGTCTAGATTGCCATAAGCTAAGAAATAGAGAAATAAACTCTTTTACAAGAAGTCAGAAAAGTGCTGTGAAAGAAAAATTCTTAGAAATTTAAGCACCGACATTCCATATAAAATTAGAATTTTAATATTAACTGTAGTTATAATATAAAAAATAGTAAAGCACGCCTCTTAAAATTCGGTCTATAGTTTCAGAAGTACATAGTAAGTAAGTTGTCTCCAAAATGAGACTTTAGTTATAAGAAATGTCAACATTATTGCCACTTACAATGCTCTTCTTTGTACAAACTGACATGTAAATACATATATAGTAGTTAGTAAGCTATCATTTTACTTGTTTTTCTGTAGAAGTGATACTATTTACCTTCCGAAGTGAATAATCCTATACATTCGCAAACTATTCGTAAATTGCAGTTGCACCCTTCAATAATAAGTAACTACATATCGAGTAGAAAAATTAGAATGATCAAAAACTGGAAATAGTTTTCTACAAATGAAGTATGGACTACAGTAGAAGTTTTATAATGTGTTTACTGTGAAAAGTCCAAGAATTGCCCAAGATGTTAAAGAAACACTAACAATAATGCAGAAGGATGAATTATTATCGTAAGTAGTGTGTCCTTGGATAGAATAATACAGAAACAAAAACATACTTTATAAAATTCTTTGTTTATCTCAAAACCACCAATTATGAAACAAAATCTAAATATTCTTTTTAGCAACTGACAAAATTTTAAAAATCATACAAAAATTTAAGCAAAAGTTTCTAAATTTTATGTTTGTGGTTTAATCATATTATGGTAAGTCAAGTTATGTGTCATTTGCCATACTCATAGGTATTTGTGAATCTTTAATGAGACTTACTTGATAGTATGTAGTGCTAATTTTAAAAAGAAAGAGTTTACCTTGTTCAATGTTATGGGATTAGTGAGGTTCTTATATGGAACTATGCAATCCAATTTTTTTTAACTAATATTGTTGTACGTTTGCTTTACGAAATTGGGTAGATAAAATTTGAAGGAACATCTAGTGTACATGACATTAGGAAAAGAAAAGGGTTAATAAATAAAAGGAAATATTGACTCTAGATTCTGTAGAAGCATATACGAAATTGTTTTTTTATGAAAAAAGTCTATAAATCACATACTTAGCAACTTAGAAAGAATGAATGGAAGATGGAAAGGTCGTTATGGACCTATTAATTGACTGCTCGTCGCTCTGATTTAAGCTCATTGGATTCTTTTGATAGGGATGTTAAACAGCAATATCGAACAATACCGAATTTTTAAAACAAGAAACTACGAATGTGGTTCTGTCACTGCAAATATGATCCACAATATTTATAAAGAATTTGTCCGTAGAACTAAAAAGTGTATAGATGTTTGAGAACACTACACTGAATAAGGTAAAAGGTTTTGTCTTTAATTCCAATGCGTCTATTTAATTTTCTCAGCTGGTAGAAGGAATGTTAAGATTTTCGTTTTAGAATTGGTGGTTTTGAGACAAGTTAAAGATTTTATAAACAATAAAATTTTTGCGTTAAGGTCCAAATAAAACATTTTTTCCTATTAATCAGTCCATTCGGGGACACGCTCTATCTATATATACAGCTGTGGTCATATGTATTCGCCACCCACTGAACGTCATACGATAATTTTCGAATCACGGTTTAATGGTTTATTGTACGCTATTGTTGCTAAAGTACAAGGTAGATGTTAAACTGTTATTTCTGAATATTTTTGAAGGTACTGTTATGTTGTTTTCTATTGTAACAATTAACTACTTTTATTATTATTACTACTATCTCCTTACTCTTATTACATATTATTAAATTAAAATTAAAAAACTATCAAATTAAATAAAATAATTAAATTAATTAATAATTAACTAATTTAAAAAAAGCTCCAGTTAACGGCGTGCACAGGAAAAAAGCAAAAAACCCAGATTATAATGTGAAAAATTTTACTCCTCAAAATTTATTTTAAAAACACATCACAAACATACACAATACATAATTACATTCATATTTGGAATTACAAATATCATCTTTAAAAATATCAAGTAGTGCATTCGGGAATTTAACGAGTGGTAGCCCTTAGTGAAATAGAAAAACAAAAGAGAGGAGAGAGTTGTTGAGAAGGTTTAAAAGTTGACAGTAGTAAACAAGTCACAACAAAACTTGTATAAAAAAATCATCGCAAAAGGCGAATATTAAGTTGAAACTGCCCAGTTAGAATCTCATCCATCCAAATTATGAAGTGTACAGAAAAGGAGAACCGGCGGGAAGAAATAGAGGATTTGAAAATACAAGGAGACAACAAAGGGAACAGCACAGCAGAGGATCACACACACACACTCACCATACAATTAAATTGGGATATTAATAAGGCAAGGGAAAAGGGAGGGCAGTTTTTAGTTAATAATTGTAAAAAAAAATTCACATTATAATCTGGTTATTCTTTAACAACTGATAGTTTTTTATTTGCGTCATTCGTGACACAACAGGACTAACGTGTAAGTTGTAAGAGTGTAAGAAATGAAATCTTGTTCCCGTGGTTTTTCTATGCAATACAATATTACATCGTAATACAGAATACCTAAAACTCGCAAATTAACGCAAGCAGTACCTACGATGGCGAATTGTAGTAAAATTCCCAAGAATGTCTGTATCTGCTATTGGTGGATTCTTGGAGTCATAAAAGCTCATGGAGAATCCACCAAAAATTAATGCAGATGTATTTAATCAAAAAATACCTACCAAAAATGTTCTTTTATTTCTTATATACCTTTTGCAAGCAAAGCCATGGGGGTGACGAATACATTTGCACACAGCTGTATATATACACTACAAAAATTTAAAAAAATCGCAGTAATTTTTTTGTATAAAACTCAAAGTAATAGTTACTAATGATTACCATTGCTTCGAACACCGTTTTATGTGTTTTATTACTTTTTCACGTTGAGGTATGATTAGCCATGCTGAGATTTAGTATTAATTTAGAGTATTTATGTAAATACATAATTATACACAACATACATAATATTTATGTATCATACGTAATATTTATGTTATTCTTCTCAGATGGGCAAGGAATTGAAGATATTAGATATTTTTCATGCGGCAGTGAAAATATTGGAGAAGTTAGAAACCATACTTGAATCGGAATAATTAGCTAAATATCTGATTTATATTAGATGCACTCTAATTAATTAAATTCTTTACTATTTGCCTACTGATTGTAAGATGCTACGTAACATCTCTAAGCGTTAAATAGATAATTAAGTACTTCTGTCAAATTCAATCTTATTACGTAGGAAACGAGATTTCTAAAGGATAAAGAGGGATACTCTAAACTAAACACAAATTAGTTAATTAACTTTTAGGACTATTGATTGTTCAGGACAGTTGCAAAAGAAATGTTGATAACGTTATAACATTTGTGTTAATGAAATGTATATATTTTCTTACTAAATAGTGTACTGGTATTGCAATCTACGAACGTATAATTAATGGAATAGTAGTAGTTGCAGCTTGCAATAATAATTGTTCTTGTTAAGCAGAATAGCACGAGATGTGAGAATTATCTACAGAGAAGTTTATAGCTAGAGATTATGAGTGTATGGTATTAAGTTGACGTGCTTCGTGAGAAATTACTGTTGTTCTTCCGCATAAGTACTTTCAAGAGCTTAATCCTCGTCCAGTAGTTTGTATAATAGTTCAATGTCATCATCATTGATGTATGTATGTATATACGTTTATAGCTCCCTATTAGGAAAGCGTTTATAATAACTTTGTGTAATTAGTGTAGTGGAAATGTTTCCTTACTAAGGGTGTACTAGTATTAAACGGGTTTTCTGAACTCCTTATTAGTGTCAGAGGTTACAACAGAAATGATGTTTATTTATAAACATATTTTCCGATTTGATAGGCATATCGTCTTTATCAGTTTCTAGACTTTAAGCCAGTTTTACATTTCGCTAGTGTATAACATTACGGAAGTTGTATCTACGCTCATCTATACCATAAAGATGATATACATATACATTGATTTCAAAGATACATATTCAAAAATATGGGAAAAGCAATTGGGGTACCCTGGAATTCCCTTCATCTGTTTGGTAAAACTTGATGACTGAATTATTAAATACTTATTTGACAACTGTTAGGCCAATGATTACATCCATGTCCTACTATGTGGAAGCTGAAAATCGAATTTGTGGAAACGCTGTGATATACGTTCTATTACATTCTATTCCATGTACTAGCATTCCACATTTAGCATAAGAAGGACATAATTGCACGCACTATCAGTTTGGAGTGAACCACATGCTGTAATTTAAAGTGCTTAGTATTATGTTCACATCCTAAACACAATATGCAAAATTCTGAAATCGCGCTGAGATCATATATCTTGAAGAGTTACTTTTAAGAAATAGGTTGAAATGATGACACAAAATCGTTAACCTAGGGAGCTGGGATAATTCTAGTAGCGACTAACAGTACAGCAGTAGTATAAAAGAAATAATCATCTGCACCCTGATGTTGGTTCTCAGTGTTTTTTGGCTTCAGTTACATTTGACGAAATCTTTATTAAACGTAATAGAAAAGCTAAAAATCGACACATCTACATTTGGCATACGAAGACCGCGACCGCATATTGTTTTACAATATTTGGAATCACCAACTATTTCCGATATACCCGAGTTGCTACCAATTATTTTGCTGTAAAATAAATTACTGTATATTTTGCCTTATACTATATTCAGCTGGTCTGAAGGACTTTCTCAGTATAACACTGTGCTACATTATCGTTTTTGAATTAAGAATATGTTTAAACTAAGTAAAGCAAACTTCAAATACATGCTATATGTTATATCCTAAGATATTGTATTGAATTGTAACTTTTATTTAAAATTCCCTGTGCTTAAACCCAGGCCCTTCAGAGCTACTTCGAAAATTTTAAACTTGGCGTTTTAGGCACATAGAGTATGTGATCTCTTTCTCAGTTTATCTAAACTAATTTCTCTTGATGTTTTAATTTTTCATTAAATTCAAACTTTTTAAGTAATTTCTGACAATAAACGACGATATCATAAAAAGAGTTTAAGAAGGTTGTTTTGCAGATTATTACATCAAAATAAATTAAACAGCTACCAGAAATATGTACTGTTGTAAAGAGAAAAACAAGTTGCCTGGAGCAAGACAAGAGAAACGGAATAAGAAGTATAGGCAATGTTGAAAAAAAGCTAAAGGATAATAAAAATCCCTTCTATTTGGCATATAAAATTTATGGCGTTACATTTAATAAAATGCGTATTTGACTGCTGATTCAGGTTGTGTGAACATATACAGGGTTTCCCACGGAAGTTCTCGGACTTCGAAACACTTCAGTTTTGAAAATGTTGGTTTCGCAATAATTTGGTATTTACTTTCTTTCTAAAATATGTTGCAGTTTCTTGCACGTCCGCTTAACTAGAAGTCGCCACGAACTTTGTTCTTGTATTTTAAGACTGCTAAGTATTGATACTGTTTCACACTGTTTCATGTAGTAAAACGTTTACAGGTTCTTAAAAATTAGTGATTTTGTTCGAGTTGTAAAACTCAATTTTAATACAAATTGTATTGCACAAAATATAAGACAACGTAATATTAAATAGTAAAATATATTTTTTTTAATCTTAAAATAACAAAGTTCGTGGCCATTTCCGGTTAACCGGAAGTGCAAGAAACTTGATCAAGATCACGGAAGAAAAAGTAAAACTCACCCTTAGGCCTTTCTGAACAAAACTTAAAGAGTGTCGGTCAAATTTTTAGATGGAATCGTGTACTTGATGATTTAGGATGTCCTTCCACTAGAGTGATAAAATTATCGGAGCAATTTGTGGCTAGTAGAAGTAGTTGCTACAAAATTTGGTAATTGCTAGAGAGACACCATTTCTCTAAATCTATTTGTGCGAATACTGGATGAACAATAACACTGGAAATCTTATAATAGTATATTATGACACTAGTGCATAATCAAGCTTTTAAAGCACGAGTAAAGACTTTAAAGCGACGACGCGAAGCGGAGTGGCTTTAACGTTACGAGTGCTTTAAAAGCTAATTATACACTGTGTCATACGATATTTTTTAGTATAAATGCAACAATAATTTTAACTAGAAGAAATCCAATCAATAATTTCAATACATTTTATCGAGTGATATGTGTCTCTATATTATGTCATTTGACATTTCACTTAATTATTAAACATCATTGTTGTATTAATAATGTCGACAGAAATTCAAAAACTAGCTGCTTAAGCTGAATTAAGTTTAATACCTGCATGCATACTAAAAAACTACATATTTTCCTTTTTTTTGACGAGAACGTGTTTATGTTTAATGTAAGGGTCAATACCCAAAACACGTGCGGATCAACTTCTTGCTTATCTCAGGGTACATATGTATGTATATACATATATTTGAGACGTGAGTTCAGACAGGGATTGTGCAGGTAGAAAAAGTTAGAAATCATATCACATAGCGCACTAGAACTTCAATAAATTATAGAATAATCAAGCAACATAATAGAGGCCTTCTTTATAGCAGGAATGAATACATGGGATGTTTTGAATCAGACCTGAGTAGATTTGAACTTCTTTGACTAATAAAGCCTATCTTACTGTAATAGATTGATATGATTAGAGATGCAGCTCTTGAGATTTAAGAAAACTGGAAACTAGAAAAGTTCAAACTGATTACGAACTAACCAAAGCAATCGAATTCCTACAAAATGGGAGATACTATGTAGGCTTGGATGGCAAGATGAGCAGGTGGGGAACACAAGGTAGGGAAACGTTCCGTTTACAATGCTGTTTAATATATGTATATACAAACTACTAACTCACCCCTGACGAAGCCGAACATTTTCTCTACGCCGATGACCTGGCTATTGCAGCCCAGTGGAGGGATTTTTCAAATGTTGAATAGAGACTACAAAGTGCATTGTCAATAAAGTCAGCCTACTATCGAGTAACCTACTTAAAACCCAATCCAATGAAGAGCCAAGTTTGCGCCTTCTACTTGAACTCTAAGGCAGCCAAAAGGTATATGCATATCCAACGGGATGGCGATGGCGTCGCTATAGAATATACAAACCAGCAGAAGTACCTTGAGGTGATGTTGGATCGCTCCGTAACCTATACATAAGTATCATTGTCAGAAGACAATGCAAAAAATATCAAGAAGGAATCTCACTCTTGAAGACGGTATGGGGAAGTACATGGGGAGCCAACCCACGCGTAATAAGATCCACCGCTGAAGCACTGCGCTTCTCCACGGCAGAGTACCCCTGCCCAGTGTGTAGCAGATCAACGAACACTAAAAGGGTTAATACCTCCTTCAATGAGACGTGTAGACTTATGACAGGCTGCATGAGGGCCATTCCACTAGGGCAATTCTGCAAAGGGGCCGCGTGCGAAGCTCCAGCATCCCGGCGACTAGGAATTGAGCGCACTGAAATGTTCAGGCAAACCCTCGACAGCCGTCATCTTGTTTTGGAAGCACCATAACAAGTGAGGCGACTCAAATCACGCAAGTGATTTATGAGTACAGACTCAATAAACCCACCGAATACCTACCCATAAACACCAGGTTCTCAGTTGGACTAGAAAACTTGGAAGATTTTCAATTGTCTCAGAACGGGAGTCGTCCTAACCAAGACTAACCTGGCGAGATGGGCGATTACGGACAGAACCGACACCATGTGCGACTGTGGGGGGATATAGACCATGGAGCATCTCCTTGTGTGCAAGAACTGCCCGAACTCCTGCTCCGTCGAAGATACAAGATAGGGCTTGCCAGGGAAAATGGACTAGACGTTGGCCGATACTGGGCTGATAAACTTTAATACGGATTCGGACACGAAAAAGTACAGTAAGGTAAGTTCAAACTTTCAATGTATTTAGTCTAAGGCAGCTGAAAAGTATAGAATGACAATTTAGTTATTCTGTTGGACATTCTTTTAGTTATTAAACTGTTTGTTGAACATAATAATTTATTCAGCAGTGGTGATGAGATCTGTTGACTTTTCGTATTAGTAATTTTGTAATTTTATTAATTTAACGTACTAATATGCATCTTAATTTGGTGACACTGCCTATTATTAAAACTTACCAAAGAACGATATACAGATTAACTAGAACGCTGCTACTTATATAAATGAATAAAAAAATGTTTTCCCAAAAAAATATGTATAAAAAGGTATCTACTATATATGAGTCCATGTTTATAGTCATGATTTTACTAAAGTTCATTGCGTAGAATAAAGCTATAAAGTGGGCAGAAAGAAAAACGTCTCGGAATAACTCAGTTTCCACAGAATACTTTTAGAAATATTATAATGACGCTATCGTTGTGGTTCATTATTCACGTTACCTTTCCTCTGATGCTCCAAGACAATTATCCTAGTACAATCTTTATAAATCCTATAACGTGAGAATGTCAACCTGTCATTGTGATTTGTTACTACAGGACGTCGAGATTATTTTATTACATGAAACAGAGGCAAATCGGAAATGGCAGTCGTCGACAATATTGCACTTCCGGTGTCAGAGGATTTTCAAACAAATTGTATGGATGCGCGGTGAATGAAGCGTGGACGGATGACGTGAAAACGTTGAGGGGAGTCGGAAGGTTGGTAATAAACAAGCCGGAACCTGCCGAACAATGGACTGTCGATAAATTATCGTATTTTCCGAGCGACTCGATCTCTAAAAAAAGCGTCGCAAAGCCAAAAACCATATTTAGATTTCCTGAAGCGTTAACAAATTGATTTAGGTTAGAACTTACTATGTCATGCGGTATAGGGGTTCATCTTTCAACTGTTGGAAACTTCTACGAAATTTACGAATTCGGGAAACTTGTCTTTATCCTATCGACGAATATTAGTTGTTAATCGTCACTGAACCGTGGAACCTCAGTAAGTTTTATAAGGTAATATATCTTCGCAAAAGTTATTGAGTTTAGTCGATACTGTTTGTGATAGGAAAAAAGTAGATTAACGTTAAAATAAAGTAAATTAATGAGGAGTAAGTTCTAGATTGTCTTGCGAAGACATCTCAGGATTACGTTCAGAAAAACAGACAAGGCATGGAAGTTATATTTCTGATATTTCACAGAATCAATTATTCAATCCTTCATCATACTAACAAGGAATTATACTAAGCAGTTGGGAAGTTCGGATTTTGATACAAGTTAGTGGATATAAAACAAATATAATGTTTTGCTCTTTTCTTGGTAGAAAGAAGAAAATTTGTAAATTTATTTGAAAATGTATAAAAACAGTATTTAAAGAAAATGTTTATAATAATTTTTAAGCTTCTTCTTAAATAATAGAAGCTAATCAATTAAACTACATAACTTGGGTATATGTGGTCACAAACATCATGTAATCTTGATTTTCTAAGAGCTGTACTACTTGTTCTCTATTTATAAACACATATATTGTTTATCCCCTTGTATAGCATCGCTACTTTTTCTCTTTGATTTTTTAGTGTTCGTTTGTATCTGATAAGATTGCGCAGGTGTTACATTTCACATTTGTGCATCACCTATCTTTTTTGAATTTTACACTACCGCAATTTTTGATTTATTATAGATATTTGTGGGTTTACTCCTTCCCAATTTTGTTTGTTAGTTAACAAATATGGGCAATATGTTTTGTTTTTTATTTACCTTTAGAAATTGTTACTATGCAATTTGCAAATATAATTGTATAGTGTTGTCACAGTATCTAGACAAAGGCTAAATGAGCAAAGTAGCAGTGTAATACTGGATAAGTTTAAAAGTAATGTGGGGCAGAGAAAATACAAAAACTTGGAGGATCTCCACGGTATGAGGCAAACTAAAACTCTTCTGGGAAAATATAACCAAAGCGGATTTTCAGATTGCATTAATTTCAGCAAAATCAATATTCGTATATTGACGGCAATGTTATAAAATCATTGTAAACTACTGAATGGACATTTAAGGAATAACGAACGAAGTCGATTGTAGATTTTATGGGGGGGAAGCATCCATCCATCTACTCTCACACTGTTCTGCACTGTGCACCGTAATGACCTTGCCCCAAGGAGCACATGAAAATGAAGCTAAACTTTTCGAATCTGTGCTTTACACACGATTGTATCCACAGATAAGTGGTTTCCTAGTGTCAGAGCTGCATGGTTTTGTGAGTAAACGATCAACTGCAACTAACTTGTGTTCCTTTGTTGAGTATGTGACCAAAGCGTTGGATGCTCAGGGTCAGGTTGATACCATTTACATCGATATCTCCAAGGCCTTTGATCGTATAGTACTATATTTTGTTACATAAACTTAACGACTTCAGTTTTCCCATTTCACTTTTGAATTTAATTAAATCGTATTTATGCGATCGTCAATTCTTTGCTTACTACAACGGTTTCTTCTCAACTGTTTGTAGGGTGACCTCCGGTGTGCCTCAAGAGTCTCATTTGGGGCCATTATTGTTCTTGCTATTTATAAATGATTTAGTGGAGAATATCGGTTGTAATGCGTTAATGTTTGCCGATGACGTTAAGCTCTTTACCTCTATTAACTCGCTTGAGGATTGCATCAAACTGCAGACGTCCTTACTTATTTTGGATCAATGGTGCTTACGGAATAAATTAGAGTAAAGTTCTCTCCTTCACCAGGAAGAAGTCTCCGCTGTTCTTTGATTATACCATAGGGCCTAGTAGTTTGGTTAGGTGTGATACAATACATGACTTGGGAATACTTTTTGATAGCCGCCTAATCTTCAACGAACACGTGCGTATGATAGTGGCCGAAGCAAATAAAATGCTGGGTTTTATCTTGAGAAAGTAAAATTCCTTCCAAAACTTGGCTACTATCAAGGTATAATTTTTTTCTTTCGTGCGGTCTAAACTGGAATATGTTTCTATCGTATGAAACCCTTATTATGATTTCTATAATACAATGATTGAGAACCTGCAAAGAAGGTTTCTAAAGTACTCATGGTTTAGAAGGTAGGTATCATCATTATCCAGCGAGAGGCTTTCCATATGATGTGTTGCTTGACGCCTTTGCATTTTCATCCCTTGGAACACGTCGCAGGAGTGCTGGTTTGACTTTTCCTTACAAGTTGCTGCATAACCAGATCGACGCCAATCAACTCCTCTCAGGACTTAATTTTAATGCGCCGCGATTATCAACTAGAAATGTTCAAACCTTTTATACTGCTCAAGCCAGGGCTAACCTTATGTTTCGCTCCCCGCTTACCTTTATGGCTTCACTGTACAATCAGATATCTCATAAGTGCGAAATTTTTCACTGTTCACTTCAGGAACTTCTCTCTGTCGATCGCTTGTCCAAATAGCATAATTACTCTCTCTTTTTTCCTTTTTTTTCTCGTTTTTTTTTCATAGGGTGACTTTGTATGTATTAATATATGTATAATTAATTCAGGAATTATGTGCTTATTCACTTTGCTGCTATACAATGTCAGTTGTTACTTTATACTTGGGATCTCTTGTTTATATTTTTATGAATAGTACGCACAACATTTGAATTATGTTTAGTTTATTCTTTTGCCATGTAATTGGTACATTGTACTGTTTGGCAATAAATAAATAAACAAATAAATAAATAAATAAATAATTTGCAAATGATTTATTTTAAGTAGTCATTTCTTGAAAAGATAAATAATAAAAGTTCTTTTGTATGATTATAACCTGAATTTCAATTAAAATGCCTCTCTTTGAACAATCAATCTTTATTAGAGTAGAATTCATGAAATTTTTATAATTTAACAAAAAAACCTTGCGCTGCCGAATATAACCTAAGATGCACTCACATAATAAACAAGCAGATCAGAACTATTCAGCACTGTTTAATTTATGTAGGTGCTTGTATACTGTACTGTACTGTTAGTTATATTATTTCCTAGAAGTAAAGTTAATTACGTTTTATAAATACTATACGTGTAATTTTACATTCTATTAAGACTAACGGAAATACAACAACTAAGAAAATCAAAAATGACAAAACAATTAGTGTAAAATGTGTGTAATATTTAATAAAAACAATTGGTGAAAATTTGTTGCAAAAAACGGTGATTAAATAATGAAATTGTTAAATTTTCATCAAGTAAATTCGTACGTGTAATGATGTTGTAGACATGGTTAGAAGAAAAGTGATTGAATTCTTTCGATATTGCTTTTTACTATTACTTAACATCGTCTTTTTGGGTTATAGGAAAATAATTATGCTGTAAGTAATACGAGTAACTATCCTGAAAATGAAATTTACCGGGATCCAGGAAAGCTGTAAGCATGGATCAATTGTTGCATATTTCATGATAATATTGTCATACATTCGATTTTTAGCCTGAATAGTTACTGCAACAATGGGTGCAACAACCTTTGATATGCTTCCGCTACACTATATGATCCAATGCAGACGTTGATAATTTGACAAATAATCAAATAAGAGAAAAAAGAAGTGATTATTGTATAATAAAGGCGATTGTACATAAGCAGACTTTCTTATAAAATAAGAATTCTTAACAAAGTTCAATACTATTTATGTGAACTAGGTATAAATATGACAGTAATAAGACACTGATTGCATTTAATGTAGTTTATGCTTTGTGACACTATGTTGGCGGCAGGAATGCTGTGAATACTAACTTTAGATAAGATGTAACGCATATTTGGAAACTTCAACCCCGTTTTGTGAAATTCAGAGCGTAACTCTAACTTATGTGACGATAATTCTGGTTCGACGAATTATCTAGTTACTGTTATTACCATATTAATTTCTATCCAGCTTAAACTAACTCCACAACTGGGTATGCAAGATATGAGGGGATACTACAGTATGTCTTACTTTGCAAATGATTGGAATGTGCGAGCTAGGGGAGATTGTTTATGAATGGCTCGTGGTAACGACAGAAATATCTATATACCGGGCCCGCGCGCACGAGCTGCTGATACGTTTAGTGTAAGATGAAAAAGAACTGCGAAGAGACGCTCCTTAGTTAACACAGGACACGTATATCGGTACTGCTCGCTTGGACGAATGCATTCATTGTATCTCTTTATCTAACATATTAAAATCCTATGCCTGCTCTAACACATTGAATATCCTATCAACAGATCGAACGCGCGCACTCTGTATGTAGTTTGTAAATTGTAGCGTATTTTCTGTTTCTAAGTTTAATGTATAGGTGTTGCACATTGAGAAAAGTTAGTTCATTTTGTAATATGCAAAATACGGTAAGATATAGTTAATTCACATCAGAGCATATAACCCGAACAAGTAAACATGTACTAGTAGAATTTTCCGCATAAGTAGCACTACCTATTGAAGTTTGATTGAAGTCTGATGAAGAAGTGCGGGAATCACTTGCATCTGATGCTGTTCTATAAGAGTTTGTATTAAACGCACGCAACAATAATTAACACTGTAGAACATGCAAACCAGATTTAAGGCCACTTTACACCATGCTAGATTCGTACTTTTTCTATACTATTTTCTACAAACTAGAAAAAATAGTCAGAAAAAGTATCATGTAAAGGCCACTTTACACCAAACTATACTATTTTAAAAACTAGATCCTGTTCTACTTTTGTTTCTAAATTGATACTAGAACATGAGCAGAAGTACTTTTGGCAAATTGGCCAACATTGGAAAATAAATACAAGTTCAGTATATTATTGGAAACGAAGGTAAGTTATGTTGGTCAAGTTGGTAGAACTTGAAAGCTGTTTAGTAACGCCATCACGTATTGACTTGTACTCCCACCTAAAAAAGTATTTAGAAAATTCTAGAAAAGAATCTAGTATAGAAAAAGTATGAATCTAGCATGGTGTAAAGTGGCCTTTAAGTGTCTGCGAGTGTAAGAGAGTATGGCTGGATATATCACTGTATCCATATAACTGCAATATACATACATACATATGTATGTCCACATATTTTAGACAAATCAATATGTATCAATACTCTACATATCGCTCACGATTACAGAGAAATCCAGTAACTAACTGACACAGAGTGAACAACTTTTCGCAAAACTATAATTAAACGTAAACTAATATTCAATGAAACTTTAGAGTCTGTTAGTCGATTATGTCACACCAATTGGAAAACTTAAGAATTCATTCAGTTAGACTTTCAACGATTAAGCTATAAACGTGTAAAGACATTACTTACAACAGCTTGTACTAATCGAATTGCAAGCATATACTGTCTAAAGTAGAAGCCAAGTAGTTAGTATTTTGGTATCCACTGCTAGAGGTTCACTTATCACCACAAGTGCTTGTAACAACTCAGCAGGAGTAGCTGTGCTAGATTAGATTAGGGGTTAGGGTGGCACCACACGTCTCTTTCACTGCGACCTTCCAGGTCTAATATGCTCCTCACTAATCCTAGAAGGCGTCCTCTAACGTTGCCCTTTATGAGGATTAACGTCTGTGGAATTCTCTGTGCCCAACATTAGAAACCTTGTCCTTGCCAGGTCTTCGCAATGGCACTGCACATGAACTGGGGTTTCTTCTTCCTCATTGCAGAATCTGCAGGTAGCATCTTCCGCTAGGCCTATGTTAAACATATACCTATTTAGTCTAGAGAGACTTACTATCATTTTGACGAATTTTCTGTGTTTACCCAGCAGGTCTCTCGCGAATTCAGGCTTCTGCTCTTTTAGGAACTCTTTTGCTTGTTCTTGTTCTAGTGTTCTTTGTCACCATTCCGTGGACTTGTTATGTATCCATTCGTTGATGGATTTTCTGATCTGTGATTTGGTTGTGCCGAAAGATTGGTCACTTCCGACGAATTGCCTTGACGAACCTTGTCTGGCCAAATCATCTGCCGCCTCATTTTCCTTCACGCTCTTGTGGCTGGAACCCTATGTCAAGTATCTGTGCTAAGTATGGATATGGAATATCCTACGTTGATATCTCAACCTCATAATTGTACACGTAAAGTCTACGTAAGATCGAGGTAAGGTTTTCATGAATGCTTTCAGAATATATTATGCTAAGTAGAACTTGGCATGGATACACATAAATAAAAAACTTATAAGTGTCCAAATAGTTGCAAGAGTTAAAGTTGTTCCAGCAAATAACGTAGGTATAGAATGTACATCAAGCTAACGTAATCAGCGAGGTATTAACTTGTCTCTGGTCATTGATGATTTATTGAGATAGCTGTCTTAGAGGATAGCCACTTATTCCACATCCTTGGTTGGAACATATTTTATATTTTTTGATAAATGCTTCGTAATACTAACATTTTCAAATTAGTTCTTGGTGACTGTACACATGTATCGTATAAAATTTTCTATGAACATGTAATTCCAACAAGTTTCAATTTTTACGTTTTGCGATCTATACTATATATATATATGTAGTTGGTTGTGTGAAGAAGATGCATTGCTTTGACTTTGGTTTTACTATCACTTAATCGCATAAAGCCATTTCCTATGTGTCATTTATCCACAATGTCTTGACGCGTATAGTGCGTTTTACAACAAATAAAATTATGTGCAGTCAGACGATATTAAACGAGAACGTAGTTCGCCAGAACACCAACTTAATTTATGAGGGTAATTACGGTGCTATCTTGTCGCATATTGTCGCGACAGTAAATTCGGTGTTTTCAACTGTCTGCATGGTAAAGCTTCTTTCGTTCATACTGCGATAAAAACAAACCGAAAGTGTTTTACTTTAAATTAACTTGCTAACGTTCATATGCAGATGTATGTATGCATATGTGTTTATGGCTAATTCTACGACCAGTATCCGTTATAGAAGATTAACATCAGTATAACATTTTCATATTTTTTGAAAGATCTGCTGTTTTTATGCGAAAAAATACACAGCGCCGGAGGAATGTTTGTATACATATAGATACAAACCCACATACGTTGGAAATAAAAAATATTTTAGTGAATAATGTCCATGTTTTTATTTACAGGTACAATTTTGTCCTCGTGGACTTACAATCAAGTAAGTAATTCCTAAATTATTAACTCGAGTGATGTAGTAAATGCTTTTTTGCTGAAAATAATAAACTAATATTCTTTATTGTGATAAGTATGCAGCATAATAGTAGATGATCGATTAAAAAAACAGTTGTACTTATACTCTGTGATATAAATCGCCACAGCAAGAAGGGGTAAGAATTTTTTGAGAAAACTTGGCAGAAACGATTAATCACTCTAAGGTGGCTAAAGTTCCAGAACAATTATCTGTTAGTTCTGTCAGTTTCCTCAGTATTTTTGGACAATCTTGTCAGGTGTATATTTTGTGTTCGTTGTGACTGTTGATTTAGATGTGTGATCGCCAATATTCGATAAGGGTCGTATTCTTGGTTTGCGCGAAGATGGCTTTGCATACAAAGAGATTGCAAATCACCTTAACCGAAATCAATCTACCATTGCGCGGGGGCAAGGCATCAGACATGAGCAAGGAAGAGTCAAGAACGCCACAGAAGAGCAACTGGGTGGCAAAAAAGAATAAATGAGGTGCAGAAACGCCACCTTCGACCTATGACAACAAGAGACCGATTCTGCAGCAGCAAATCAATTGCTAGTTAATGAAAGTCGGTCCGTAACACTTCAAACGGTTTACCGCAGAATCAGCATTTAGCTTACATTCGTATCGGCCACATCTTGTGTTACTACTAACGACTCAATACCGATAGCAATGTTTGGAGTGATGTAGGTTGCGACTTCACTGGAACGTTGAGCGGCGTAGGGTGGTCTGTAGTGATGAATCTCGATTGCGTTTGGGAAGGCATGATGGCCGTATGAAGATCAGACGAAAACGTGGGGAACGTTGCAATGTTAGATTTTCTGCTACAAGGCATATGCACCAAACTGTGGCGATTATGGTATGGGATGCTATAACTTATGGGAGTAGGTCTCGTTTGGTATTCGTTCGACACAATGTGAACGCACAGCGATATGTGGAACTGGTGGTAAAACCCTGTATTCGTCCATTTCTTCGGCAATTGCAAGACCGACTTTTTCCGTCCCCCATATTGTAAAACGTTCTATAGATCGTTTTACAGTGGCTAATGTTATGATAACTCACTAATAACCTTTTTAATCTTCTATATTATATAAAACTTCGCACAAAAACTATTACATTTCTTTTTTTTTTTTGACACACGTCATATATTTACTACTAAATATTCATCCATAGCATACTTCTAGCTACTTCTCTAAACAATCAACTTGAATGTAACTAAATCCTAACACCCCGCCACGATTCAAAGTTATATATGTAACGTATAAATCGAAGATACGAAAAATATTTCATCCAAAACATTACAATATTTTAAGTGATATTTTAAGTTCATTAAATCTATCCACTGATAGGGTTTTGGTTAACATGTCTGATAAATTATTTTGAGATGAAACGTATATAACGTCGAACTCTTGTTTTAATACTAAGTCTTTTATAAAATGTATTTTGATATCTATGTGTTTCGTTCTTTTACTATTTTCAAATGATTTCGTTAAGTCAATTGCCCCCTTATTGTCAATATACAAGATACACTTTACATTATCGTCGTTGAAATCTGCAGTCTCTTGATATACATTAGTTCACTTGCACTTGTAGCCGCCGCCACATATTCAGCCTCGGCAGTCGAAAGCGCAACGCAATTTTGTTTTCGCGATAACCATGATATAACATTCCCACAATATAGGGTAATTGAACCAGATACACTTTTCCTATCTAACCGGTCACCTGCCCAATCAGCATCTGAGTATGTTTCAATTAGATTCTCGTTAGACCTTGTGTATAGCAATCCAACATTAATGGTTTGTTTTAAATATCGTAGGACTCGTTTAGCTTGTGTCCACAGGCTTCTTGTAGGTTTATCCAAATATTGGCTTAAATATGATGTCGCAAATGTGATATCTGGACGCGAAACTGTAGATACGAACATCAAACTTCCCACTATTTGCCTATAGGGTATATCCTCACATATGTCTTCAGTTGTATCTGCTTGAAAACCTTTTCATAATGGAGATTTTGTTCCATTACATTCCGAAAGACCATATTTTTGTAACATTCTATTTATTTGTCTTCTCTGTGTTATCTTCAAAGTTTCATTTTTCTTCTCTATTTCCATCCCTAAAAATGTACTAGGTTCACCAAAGTCCTTCATTTGAAACTCCTTTTGTAATATTACTAAGAACTCATTTAGTGAAGACTCTTCACCGGTCAGAATAATATCATCTACATAAATCAATAGCCATAATTTATTACTTTTATATAGACAGAAATCGTTTAGAGATCTTTCAAAGTTGTTCTTCAACATAAAGTTGTTAAACCTCTTATTCCAACATTTTGGACTTTCGCGTAAACCATATAAACCTTCGTTTAATTTTAATACCTTCTTTTCTTCTAGGCTTATTCCTTCTGGTGCTTTAATGTAAATCGCTGTGTCTAGTTCACCATTTAGGAATGCCGTAGTAATGTCCAATTGCTTTAACTTCCATGACTTTTGTATAGATTCTACTAGTAGTGTTCTTACCGTCGATATCCTTGCTACCGGTGCGTAGTTATTTGTAAATAGATCATCTTTTAGTTGATAGCCTCTAGCTACTAGTCTTGCTTTTCTGACTCCATTTTCTTTTAATTTAAATATCCACTTAGCGTCAATAATTTTTGTATTTTCTGGTATGTCAGATCCTGTCCAAGTTCTCATAATTTCATGCGCTTCTAATTCTTTATCTATGGCATCTTTCCATCCCTTTCTTATTGCTTCCTGGTATGTTTGTGGTTCTTCTTCCTCCATAGTAGTTAGGCAATATGCTTGATATAATTCATAGTCCAGTAGATTTTCTGGTAATTTTATTTGTCTTTTACTCTTTGTCACCTCAGTTTGCATTTCATCTGCTGTTTTATTTTCGTTTCCTTCATTTTCGTTTGGTGTATGCTGTCGCTCAGTGATTCTTGTATTTTCATTTTCGTCATTTTCGTTATCAAAGTGTATACACCTCATTGTCTTTGGTTCAGTGTCCATTTCTGTATATCTTATGTCCGTTTCATCGAACCTCACATCTCTTGATGTTATCACAGTGTTTGTTATAGGATCATATAATTTGTATCCAGGTTTTGCATAACCAACCATTCTCACTTCTTTCGCTCTTTCTTCCATCTTACCTCCTCTTGGGATATTTACC
>SMLS01067727.1:0-85428 GCA_004785975.1 Popillia japonica
CATGAGTGTACATCATCAATAAATGCTTGTCTGCGTGTTGTAACATTAACATCTACTCACACTTTTGCCCTTGCGTGCCCTTAATTCAGCCATGTTTCGTCTAAATAATAGATTGGGAATTGCTCATTCCTATATTTTGATATTGACGACAAATATCTTCGTCTCAACAAAACAATGTCATCATCTTCTAGCAGTAAACTTTTACGATTACGTTTTATAAATATCTGTAAATACAAACTCTGTATTATATAAAAAACTTAAATAATTCGTATCCAAACTTACTTAAAATTAAGCATCTTCATTAATGTTCCCCTATTTTCTTTAAGATTTTGTTTAAGGTAGGAAGTTCTCGCCATTCTTGCAACTCATTTTAGTGGTGGTGAAATTAGTCCTCTAGCTTTATATTCACCAATAATATGGTAAACACTTGTCCTCGAAACATCTATTATTATTGTTAAATATAAATATACATAGGTATGTACATATTTATGAATATTTTACCTAAAGTGTTATCGGTGTTTTCTTTATTGTATTGGAGGCGATGTTGCTAGTCGACTTGTATTACGCTTAAGATCCATTTTTACAAGCAAATAGTTTTTAAAAAACTGATTTTTTGTTTAAACGTAGGAGAAACACAAAAAGATAATAGAAAGATATTTAAGGAAATATGTATCCAATTAGGTGTCTACAATATGGCGTCGCCAAAAAATACCAAATTTTGGCAGTGTAAACATGACCGGCAAAAAACCAATCGTAAGCCTATATTTTGGCGGGCTATATTCAATTCACTTCCCATATTAAAAAACAGAGTTTGTTCATACGTTGCTGAACATTCATAACGGTAATTTAATAAAAAATTGAACCGATCTAACTAACAAACCACAATATTTTAAATGCTCTCTACTGCACCTACCTGTCCGGCATCTAATCAATTTAATAGCAAACAGTACGTTTCAATGGTCGTAGACTCAAAAAATTCAGATGTTGCGGTAATTATTTTGCGAAGTGTATCACTATTTGACATAAAATTTTTTACACTGTATTAAAGCAATGTTTCTAGCTTTTTCAAATAAACGCACAGCACTAAAAAAATAATAATTAAAAATCAATATAATAGTTTTAGAGTTTTCTAATAAATTCCGTATAAATTGTTATAATGTTTGTAAATTCGGTTGCCTACTTGTATACATACTTGATTTATTTCAATTACAATACTAGGTACTTAGTACATATACAAGAAGATCGGAACCCAAAATTCATACAAATAATTAGATTAAATGGTAAATAAATAGCATATACGCACATAACTTATAAGTAATGGAGCATTCGTCCTAAATTAAAATACTTCGCATTTATCCGATATTCACTTCCCCCTTTTTTTATGATTATTTACATACTTCAGGCAGTAGGTATGTATGTATTAGGTACTACGTGCCATTACGGAGCGCTTGACTGTTTCAAGGATAAAAGTAGAGGTACTTGTTTTCTATTAAACACACGGGTACGATACCTCAAAAATAAAATAATCACTCCGGTTATATTTAGTCCTTCTCCATCGCAGGCGGCAACCACATTTCGCACATCGACCTCGTTCGTTTCGGGCGGCGAAGATTGATTCTACGAAATTACTTGCCCACATGTTATATGAACAGGAAGTTAATAACTAAGAACACCTAATTTATATCCAACAATGAATGTATATAGGATAACTATCCTTCGTTTTATAAATTATCCTATATATTTTGCGAAGATCAAGAGATAGCTTTAAAAATATTTGCCAGGTTGATGTTCTTCCGGTGAAATTTATTAAATTAAACCTTAAACTTGAACTAAAATTCTTCTAAGTAGAAAAATATCAGTAAGCATTAACACTGAATTAGACAATAATTACTCTTCTATTTCATTATCTTCCTCTACAGGTTCGTTAATACATTCAACAGTAGGATCGAATAAAGGAAGCTGTCTAGTTCTTGCACAAAAATTGTATCTCAGACTATGACGTCTGGGCATTGCTTCTTGACAGTTGTCCATACCAAGAATATGTAAACTCAACATATCTCTGCAGTCAAATTCACCATCGCAAAAACAGTCCTAAAATCAAAACAAATCCTTTTAGTGTACTTGTGCACCTGTAAATAATAGTAATAAAATTTATCCATATGTAATTGGTTTTGTTAAAACGTGGAACCATACTTTATATCCTAGATGTAAATCATCACTGAATCACGTCTGTCCTACATGTGGTAAAGCAACACTTGAATTCCCAAAACCAAAGTTTTTCCAATTAATGAAAAATATTCATGAACTAAAAAAACTAAAATCAATCCGCTGACAATTATTTGTGCTTAATAGACAGTCACCGAGCTAGGTCAAAGTAGAAACTTGCAGTGCTCTACACTAATTTGCAATTTTCAATCTTATTTGCAAACCTTAGTTTGCGAAGAATTGTCCATACCGAAGTCTCTTAGAACATGTAACATAAGATGAAGAGATTCTGTTGAATGAATGAAAACATGGCAGTGAAACGATGATGACCGCAGATCTTCAACTACAAGACAACAAAAGATATTTTTAGGAGAAATTGCATAGATCATATGAAAAGCAACAACAGCTAACGACTTATTGAGTATTGCATTGAGAATGAAGTAATACATCCTAAAGACAGCATGAACACATTTACAAATTCATACATACAGATTAGATAAAACCGAGAAGAAAGGTCTAACAATCAACTATGTGCTTGTTGATTGCAAGTCCAGGAAAGAAACAACCAAAGTAAAAATTAAAATGTGAATATATGTATAATCCAACTAGTGAAATGAAAGAAAAATACGTAAAGAAGTTCGAACAAAATCTCAATTTAAATTTATAAAGTGAAGAAAAATTATTTTGTTGAATAATTTAGATAAAAGGGAAAAGGAGAACTAAATGGGATTAAAGAAGAGCTGTCAAACCAAAACATAGATGCATTTTGTGAGGCATTCAAAGTAATAATATTGAATTCAGCAGCCAAAGCATGTGAAAAAAAGGAGGAAAAAGCTTGAAAGAATCAGTTATAAATCATAAACAAAAATAGTTAAACATTTACTGAACAAGGAGAAGAAAGTGGTGATGATAGCTGATGAGCATTGACCAGCCAATTTATATTCAAGAATGCAGAATACGGAGGTATAGTACTTCAGGAGGGCCAAAAGCATTATTAGAAGGGATAGAATACAAAATTAAGAGCAGTAAAATGTCTTTTTATGAGAATAAAAAAATTAGTAATTGCTATAGTTTGGGCATCTTGTAAGTATGAAAAGTTAGGACATACAATACTAGAGTCCAGATAAAAAGAGGTCGGTTAAGACCGTTCAAGACAGATAATGGGGTAAAATCTTGGTAATGGCGACAGACAATAAGCAGATGAGCAATGTCAATTTCGATATGAACCATCTTGCTTCAAACATTAATTATCACAAAACGTATAAGAACTTTGGAAACAAAAAAAGGAAACGAATAACTAAGTGACGGAAAAATTCGTTTCCGAAAAAATGAAAATAAAAAAAAAACTAGTTGTAACGTGGTAAACAAGGAAAAAACCAAGAGAAGAACAAATAAACAACACAGCAAATAGAAGACAAGAGTAAACAAACGCAAGGGAAGAGAACAGGGAAGATACAAGAAAAGATCGAGACGGAAAAGGAATAAAGTGAAAAACAAAAACTTGGTAGTAGCAAACAAGAAAAGAATAAATGAGGAATAAAAAAAAAGGACAATGCAAGTATAGGTAGGAATAATACAAGCGTAAGGAAAAAGCTAAGTCATAATCCGGAAAGATTGAAGCAAGTGCGAGAACAGAACAAGGCAAGAAGAAGGGAAGAACAAAAGAGATGGGTACAAGGAAAAAAACCAGCCAACTAATTAATTTGTTATGTTATCATACAAGTATGGATCATGTTGCTTCAAAAATTAATTCTGAAAGAACGTATATTAGGGGATTTGGAAAAGACGAATAAGAAAGTGACAGGCAAAGGACCTTTTGGAAGAGTAAAATGAAAAAAAATGATAATAGTAAACAAGGGAAGAAGAAGACAACCATAAGAAATGAAAGAGGTAAGTACAAGGAAGGAACAAGAGAAGTGCAAGAAAAGAACTAGGTAAGAATTAGAAAAGAACGAGACAAGTACAAGAAAGAATACTTGAAAAAGGAAAGAATAAAAGAAGAATAAAAAAGAACAAGGCAAGTACAGGGTAAGAATAATACAAGCGTAAGGAAAGAACTAGGTAAGAATCCGAAAAGAGTGAAGCAAGTGCGAGAATAGAATAAGGCAAAAAGAAGGGAAGAACAGAAGAGATAGAAGAAAAGAATGAAATAAGTACAAGAAAAAACGAAACAATTATAAGGAAAGAACGGGGCAAGACAACTAATTAATTTGTTATGTTATCATCTAAGTCTGGATCATGTTGCTTCAAAAATTAATTCTGACAGAACGTATATTAGGGGATTTGGAAAAGACGAATACGAAATTGACAGGCAGAGGACATTTTGGAAGGGTAAAATGAAAAAAAAATGATAATAGTAAAAAAGGGAAGAAGAAGACAACCATAAGAAATGAAAGAGGTAAGTACAAGGAAGGAACAAGAGAAGTGCAAGAAAAGAACTAGATAGGAATTACAAAAGAACGAGACAAGTACAAGAAAGAATACTTGGAAAAGGAGTAGGTACAGTGAAAATCAAAAAGTTGATAGTACCAAACAAAGAAAGAATAAAAGAAGAATAAAAAAGAACAAGGCAAGTAGTTGGTCAGATTAATACAAGCGTAAGGAAAGAACTAGGTAAGAATCCGAAAAGACTGAAGCAAATGAAAGAACAGAACAAGGCAAAAAAGAAGGGAAGAACAGAAGAGATACAAGGAAAGAATGAAATAAGTGCAAAAAAACGAGACAATTATAAGGAAGGAGCGGGGCAAGACAACTAATTAAGTTCTTATGTTATCATCCAAGTCTGGATCATGTTGCTTCAAAAATTAATTCTGACAGAACGTATAGGGGATTTGGAAAAGACGAATAAGAAAGTGACAGGCAAAGGACCTTTTGGAAGGGTAAAATGAAAAAAAAGAATTGATAATAGTAAACAAGCGAAGAAGAAGACAACCATAAGAAATGAAAGAGGTAAGTACACGGAAGGAACATGAGAAGCGCAAGAACAGAACAAGGTAAGAAGAAGGGAAGCAAAAATGAGATACAAGGAAAGAACGAGATAAGTACAAGAAAAAACAAGCCAACTATAAGGAAAGAACGAGGCAAGAACAATTAATTAACTCTTTATGTTATCATCCAAATATGGATCATGTTGCTTCAAAAATTAATTCTGACAGAACGTATAGGAGATTTGGAAACAATGAAAGAACAAGACAACCATAAGAAATGAAAAAGTGTACTTACCTTTTTCATTTCTTAAGGGGGAAGGAACAAGAGAAGTGCAAGAAAAGAACTAGGTAAGAATCAGAAAAAGAACGAGACAAATACAGGAAAAGAACGGAACAAGAACAATGACAAAATGGGAAATGTAGAAGGAGAGAATAGAAAACGCAGGAACGCAACAAATTCCAGAAAAGAATGAAGTAAGAATGAAGAAAGAATGAGACAAGAATGAATAATTAATGTGTTATATGGTCATTTAAGCGTGACATTTAGTAATAGTCTCGGTGTCAATTTCAATTTAGATCATGTTGTCAGAGAAAAGACGTTTAGGAAAAAGAGTCAAGTGAAGAGAGACAAGACAGGGCAGGTACAAGGAAAAAACCATGCAATTATAAGGAAAGAATGAGACAAGAACAAGTAATAAAAAGAACACTGAAAGAAATCGTTTCATCTAGATAGATATACACTTTCATCAGAAGATTCCAGCTATTGAAAACAGTTACCAATTCAAGTGGATGTGCAAATATATACTTCTGAGACAAAAAAACGTTTTTTTCCTGTTCTTCAGTGTAATTAAGTGTCTTGAATAAAACGCTTCTACTCCAAAATACATAAAAAATAAATTTAACTTACCTTTTCTTTTACTTGTTGTTCAAAAGTCTGCATATTCCTCCATATAGTATTAACAATACAGTTATCGTTACTCATGCATTCCCTATAATTTTCTTCGGTTACATCGCCATCGACAGCAAGAGTTGGAGCACCTGCGTATTCCCAATAGTCATACGTTATAGTATAATTGGCACAAGCCGATAAATTAAAACACTGAGTTCTAACGAAACATAAGCAGGCTACACAATCAAAAGCCGATGTACCAGTGTAATCCGTAAGACCTGAAATACTTAGTTAGAACAATTCAGTCACAAACATTTAAGAAGGAACTTACAATTAATTCCAGAGAAAATAAAAAGAATGGCGATAGAAATGTTGACGTAATTTTTTGAAGTCATACTAAATAAAATAGGAGAAATATCAAGAGTAAACGGAGTTGTACTTTTTTACTGTTATAATCACACAATTCGAAAATAAAATGCTATCAGGTTATCGTAGTGGTCTTGAGGTTGGTATTTTGGTCATTATCGCTTCCCATTTAATAATAGTTGCGCGATATCATTTTGCGGGGAGAAACTATTCTATGTAGATAATTTTTTAAAATAAAAGTAAAAATTACCTATAAATTTATTTATTATAAAATAAGAAATAATATAAAGCATTTTGATTAAATATAAATATGTATGTAACCTTTTACAGGTCCACATCGACGCATTCAATGTTTGGATCGAGTATTGGAAGACTATTTCTTCTAGCACAGTTGTTATATCGCCTCTGAGGAGTGCGGGCCATTTTTACAGAGCAATTTTCACCGTAAAGATGTAAACTTAATTTGTCTCGGCAATCGAACATTTCGTCACAAATACAATCCTAGAAGAATTGCATAATTTTAACAATATAATTTACTAAAATCTCGACGTTTTATTAAAACTATGACCACAGCATGATTTGTACTTACTTTTTTATTCAATACCTCCACATATCTCATGATAGTATTGATGATGCAATTATCATCTGCTATACATGCCTGGTACGATTCCTGATTAACTTCACTTTCGTTGGAAAGCGTCGGTGCTCCAGCAATTTCCCAATACTTGTAATTTATGGAATAGTTGGCGCAATTTTGCAAACTGAAACACCCCGTCCTAGCATGGCAGATACAAGTTACACATAAATGATTTGGTGTATTTAATTGGTTTGGAAGTGCTGAAAGCAAAACGTACCTTGAATTCTTTCAAAATTAAGTAATATCAAGCAAGCATTATTTACCTGAGTTGCCAATTGTTAAATAAGCAACTGCATATATGATATAAATGAGAAATATCATTTTTAATGAAGGTATTGTTTACACTAATAAAGTAAAATAAAATATGTAACAAATACAACTATTGTTCTTCTCTTCTTCTTTGCAGATAACATAATGCGATATTCTTTTATCTGCTTCTAATCGTCTCCTCGACGAATGAGTACTTTCAGAATTCAATGCGGTTTCCTGTTCAAAACCAATATTATTGTATTAGGTACTATCCTTATATGACATAACATATACATATACCTACATATTTTATTTAATTTTATTCTGTACGCATAATAGATTTGCAATTCATGGATTTTCAGAACAGAACTCAATCCTAATAGGACTATCAGTTTGAATTGGAAATACAGAGGTCTCAGAGGTTAACAATAAAAGCGAGATATCGAATAAATTACAACATTTAATAACATAATAATGGAATTACACGTCCATTATGGTAGAGATCATAAACTGACCATTGCATAACGTCTGAAGAAAACAGATTACATTGGCTGCGTTCATAACATATCTAGCGCTACTTTTACGCAAGGGGGCGATCAGTGCCACAACTGAACGGCAAAATCTCCGATTTTTACGCGATTTACACAAACGTCATTTTTGACACTTGATCTTGGCGATCGCTGATCGCTCCCAAATTCGCTACTTAAAATGGCGATTGCTCACTTATTATAGTGGCGTTCATAAGATTAATCACTATACTTTGTTTTTTAATAATAAGAGGACCTAATCGAAAATAACCCGCTTAAATATAGGCTTACGATTGGTTTATTGCCGGTCCTGTTTACAGTGCCCAAATTTGCTAGACTTTAACGACGCCATATTGTAGACACAGCTGATTGAGTAAATATTTCGTTAAATATTTTTCTATTATCTTTTTGTGTTTCTACTACGATTAAACAAGGAAATCGGTTTTTTTAACTATTTGATGGTAAAAATGGATCCGCATCCTAGTACAAGTGGATTATCAATATCGCCTCCAAGAAAACGTATTACTTTGGGGCGTGGACATTTTTCTGTACAGGAAAAGCAAGTTATACTTAGTTATGTACAAGAAAATTATTGGTAGTAATCCTACAATAAAGAAAACACAGATAACACTGCAAATTGCGAACACTTTAGGTAACATACATAAATTGTTATGAATATGTAGATATATTTATATTTAACAATAATAGTAGGTGTTGCGAAGTCAAGTGTTTTCCGTATTCTTGGTAAATATAAAGCTAAAGGACTAATTTCACCACCATTAAAACGAGTTGGAAGAAAGGCGGTGCTACCTACTTTTGACGACACTATTAAATACATGATAAGAAATTTTTTGAGATTTCCAGTGCTATATACAAATCCTTATGGTACGAAAGGACTTTGCAAAACAAAAAGCTCCTGCTTTTTATTATGATGAAGGCGCAGCGCGAAAATTATCTGTCAGCTGGAGGAATGATCGAAATGAACACGAATACATTCACGTCAGTAAGTTAAACTTTCTCCTGATACCGTAGATTAAATTAATATATTATGTTTCAGATTATACGTAAAGCATTTGCGTTCTATGCCATCTTGAGAAACGTTCTTAATAAGTAATTAAAAATGAATCTCTGTTCATATATTCGTATATTTTTCTATACGAATCGCTTTAAATACAACCCTGCAGTATAGATAAATTTATTAAGTTCGTAACTTAATAAACCGATAAACTCATACAACACGGTATATATCACCCTGTATACAGCCGCGAGTATGCACCACCCTGTATACAACACTGTTATTATACCACCCGCGTATATGTACATACAAACGACCTAATTATACCACTCTGTATACTAGATAATGTTCCGCCCTGTATATATACTTAATGTTTACACAGTCCTTTTTGTTATTTATTTAATAACAGTGTAATCGCAAAGTCATTAAGTGACGTCACAAATGTCCTTCGACATCGCTGTTTGTTTATTATTAGTGTCACTTCGGTACGTGCCGTTATTGCGGACGGACGTATCGTTGTCCGTGGGGTTCATTTTCTAGCAACAGTATCTTCCGCTGTTGTATTTCTATCTGTGCTGATTTCACATTTAATTTTCTTCTATCTATATAATTTTTGTTAGCAACTAACCAACTACTCAATATGAATGCTGCGTTGTTATTTTTCTTCAAATATTGTCAACGATTGTTGTAAAGCATTCATGTTGGGTAAGGTCGTTTCGTTTCTTGAGTTGAGTGTTTGGGTTCTGAATGTATGGAATTGCAAGTTACTTTCTTTGTGTGCTTGATTCATTGTCTGACTATATATTCAATGTGAACATTCTGTAGTAACTCATTTCCCAAATTTTACACAAGGGAGGTATGCAATAGTGCGAATGCTGTCACTAGAGCTCGTATGGTTGTTAGGTTCTTGCTTCTTGTTTGACATTAGGATTCATCCGAATGGGTGCTCTAATGGCACAGTTCCAATGACACCAAAATGCCTCTGTATGAGGCCTATCAAATTGTCTGGGTGCTTGGCGTCCACAAGAGTATCGATGTGGTAGTCCCAATCTTGCGCATATCTCCTTTGTTCTAATTTGGGATCACTGACTGCTGCAATGTATTCATGTTGGGTTATAGGCATTCTTTATCGTGTCATTTCTTCCACAGCGACACGAATTCTCTTGAGTGTTTGTGTACTGAGTGTGTGAGGGTGATATTTCAGTGCAAGTTATTTTCATGTTGTGCTTGATGAATGACTGTGTAGGTACGATTATTTGGTGGTGTGTGAGGATGATTGTGTTGGAAGGTTGTGCACAGAATGTGTGAGAGTGACGTTAGAGTGAAAGTTCTCGATGGTCTTTTGGGTGTTTTACAGTCTGTTACAGGTCACAGGTGAAGCGACATCGATTTCTAACAGCGGAGTTACTTTGTATACCAACATTTATGAAGCGTCTACCTTTTCTACTCTTTGTAGATACGAGCTCTACGATATTTTTTTATATTAATTTACCGAAAAATATTTGCTTAGTTAATCATTATTGAACGCTGTGTATTTCTGATACATTACAAACAAATTTCTATATTACATTTGTGTTACAAGTTCCAAACCATGTAATGTCTCTGAAATTGTAAGTTATATGCATATTACAATTAATGTATCACGCGGAGTTTAAATATTCTAACATTAATATATTATATACATCTGTATTTGCTAGGTAACCACAGAACAAACTTTTCCCTCGCCAATGTACTCCCACCCCAATTTGCTTTATGCAGCATCATATAAGTACTTGAACTTAGGTTTGCCAAGAGATTTATTTAATAATTGTCGATAATATTTCATAATGCAGCGAGGAAGTGATATTGTGCCAATGCTATTGTTTTAGGAAGCAATCGATCAGCTTTGAATCATGAATGACATAAATTAGTTAGAATTAAATAGATTTTGAATGCTTATATAGGTACCAATTCCATATTATTGGTCCAAAAATGAAATAACAGTTTGGAAAAGATTCTGGAATTTTTTGTCATTTCTGTATTAGTAAGTGTATTTGTACACTTTTGTTTTCAAAGAGATACAGAAAGATGCTGGACAACTTACTGTTACTTTAAATGAAGACTGTAGTATTATCAAGTTAAGATTTTGTGGCATTTTCTGTATAACAAACATTTTTCATCATAAAGCTCAAGCTTCAGTAAAACAAGTTTGCAATTCGCTTTTGCAGTTTCATCTAGTGGGCAATTCCTGAAATTAACATCAACTTTTTCAATTCAAATAATTTTACTAACAGTGCTTACAATTATAAATCCCTTTTTTTAAAAAACGAACTATGTGAATAATACATTTTGAAGATATTTAAATGTATACATATATGAAATATGACGCTTCAAAGACTAGTATCGATGCATTCAATGTTTGGGTCGAGTACTGGTTTATGATTTCTTTTAGCACAGCTATTATACCTCCTTCGATGAGTACGCGACATCTTTTCAGTGCAATCTTCACCATAGAGATGCAAAATTAATATATCTCGGCAGTCGAAATCTTCGTCACACAGACAATCCTAGACGAAAAGATATATCGATAGCGTTGAAGGAAAAGTGCAGTGCGAGTACAAAGATTGAAGCGTGTTAGTTCTATATTTGTTTCTAATTTTATCAAAATTATCTTCTACTAGAACTTTACCCATAATGCGTTTGAATTTTCTGGTAAGTAGTGTATTAATCTGTCATTTTGTCTGTTTATATTTATATTATAGGTTACGTTGGTTATTCCTACGTCTATCTATAGTTCGTTTTACCATATTCAGAAAACTTAGCACGTTTCAATCTTTCTTACTCGCATTATACATGTCAGATAATTTAAAAGTACTTACTTTTTTATTCAATACAGCTGCGTGTCCCATGATAGTATTGATAATGCAATTGTCATCAGTTATGCATTCTTGGTACGATTTTGGATTAACAACGATATTAGAAAATCTTGTTTCATCTTTAATAGCACGTTCCCAATATTCGTAACTGATGGAATATTTAGCACAATTTTGCAAACTGTAACACCCTGTCATAGCATGGCAGGCGCAAGATATACAGGTATGATTTGATGAATCTAATAGGTTTGGAAGTTCTGAATTGCTAATTGTTAAATAAGCAATTGTATATATAATGTAAATAAGAAATGTCATTTGTAAGAAAGTGTTGTTTACAGCAGTAATGTTGAATAAGATATGTGTTAAATATAACTTTTCTGATTTTTATACATCACATGATACTGTATGTTATCTGCTTTTAAAAATACCGGCAAATGTTGCCACAATTTTTTTTAGCGAATTGTTGTTTTATATGTAGAGCGTAATTAGTATGCTCTGTATGAGAAGTATACATACATTTATGTAATTCATCTAGTTTTATTGCAATTTTCACAATTCAATCAAATAGGTATTACAACTTATCGCTTTTTGCTTTCATCTTCAATATTAAAACATGACATTAATGCAGTTTTCTTGAAACAAAATGTAGAATATTTTCGGTAAGGGACAATAGCATTTGTAACAGATTTGCATGTTATCGACTTTTCGTAAGACGTACGCGCAAAATTAATTGCAAAAGAACTAATGGAATTTCCAATTTGTTTATCTGTTTGAAGTGGAAATCCAGAGGCCTCAGAGATTAATGTAAGCGTGATATCGAATAAATTACAACATTTAATAACAAAATAATGGAATTACACATCCATTATGGAACAGAGTTTAACCGAGCATTGTACGTCTGAGCAGGTTGCTTCTTAAATTTTTTGTCAACCGGTCAACCCCTGTTAATCGTCATGAGCGGATGGATCCTTTCGAATAGGTTGTAGCTAATTGATAGAACAATTTGAATGTGTCTAGTGCTAACAACTGATTTATGATACATGACATTGATTGAGTCGAAATTTGCATTTCGCGGCACATACCTTTTTGTTTGCTCAATGGATTATGCCCAATTCATGCTTTTACTGTTTTAATTTCTTGTTGAGTTCTAACCGTACGGGGTTTTTCAGATCTTTCACGATCTATAACATTATTGGTGTCGCTATTTTGTTTTATAGCCCGGTACACGAACATACGACTAATTCCTTGTGCTCGACTAAACAATTGAAAATAGATTTAGTACTTAGTTACTATAGACATGTGTAACTATTGCCACGATTCAGAAGTAGTATAATAGTAGTATTATATAGGTAATAGTATTATCATTTCTGATAATACTATTCGCCCACGCCCACCAATCTAAACATCAAATACTTTTAATGTAATAATGCAGTTGTTCTTAAATCTGAACTGGTAAGATCTCGTCTGGCAAGAGAAAATGATGATACACAAATTGAGTGCTACTAAATATTCACTCGTTTCTTCATTTTGAGACTGGGTAATGGTCTACTGTTTCCTCAATAGCTCAGAAAATATTAGTTTTGATTTGATCCAAGAACGAAAAGAAATTCTGTAGTTTGAAAAGACAAAATGAATTCTCTTACGATTTTTTGATATTGCTAGATGTTCATAGGTTTTGAATGTTAATTTATAGTTCTATATTGGTAATAAAACGATATTTTGGCAAGGCTCTGAAATTATGAACTTTTATTTGGACTTTTCGGATGCTAACGTGATTATGTTTGATTTTAAGTGTTTTTCAATGAGTTTTCCACATATAAAATATTGTGGTCCAGAAGTAACATTTTATATATTGTGTTATGTCTAAATGCAAATGAAACACAAACATCTTTTTGAAAAATATATGAGTATAGCCTTTACTTCTTTTTTTTTACTTTCAATTAAATTTTCACAATATATACAGCATGTATATACAAAATAAATTAATATTCACAGAAATAAATACAACAAACTAGAAGCACGATCTCTGGAGCTAAATGGAATGCTATACGAACTCTAATCCCTCATATTTCAAATCCGATATCCACGTGTCGTTCAGCAATATTTGACCTTGGATCGTGAATGATGTTATATAGGTCGCAGTTTTACCGTTCAATTCTTCAGTCCTGAGAGCTACTATCACTTCGTCTTCAGACGTAGGAACAAATTTGAATGATGAGAATCCTCTACTCGGATTAGCATTAGGTAACTGAAAAGAAATTAGAACATTTATCAAATTTTGCGCTGAAGACAATGATGAACATACATGAACTACTTTTAAATCTCTTATTTCTTCATTTGCCGTTATGAGAACAGAACAACCTCTGCGTTCATCTAAAGTTTCGTTGTACGATTGTTGACTGCATCGTCGTGGTAAGAAGAACCATCGTCTATGTATGCTAGACCACATTCCACTTTCATGAATCATATACCCAGGCCATTGAACACCGATGGACTCTCTGATGCGGTTATATTCATCAACCCATTGGACGTGTTTGATCTAATTTCGAGATCAACAATAATTGTTAGAGTTGTGTTAGAGTTCAATTTTGTTTTAAGATACATACTTCTCCCTTAGTAGACACCACTTTATTGTATTGCGGATTATGATTTACGAAATCACCACCAGATGTCGTCCACTCTTTTCCCATCGACCCAACGTACAATTTATTATCCTTCACGGTAGCCCATTCCGCTTTGAATCCTTTGTCGCCCCTTTAACATGCATCCGATTAGATCCAATATAATTATTTCTCACCTTAAAATACAAACTGTCCGTCGCCATCCATTAACAGTATCCAAGGCCGAGCTTTGTCGTTTAGAATCTCAAATACCAGTCCAGTACGATCGTCGAAGCTCAGCAGTTTTCCATTGAAAACTACCAGTTCTGACAACTCCATACCACGATCTTTTAAGGCGAAATGCGTGACCAATTTTACCGGTTCCGTTTTATCCCAACTAATAGCTATGGTGTGCTTTTTAGGACTATAACTTAAGTAACCTTTTTTGAAGTAGGCGAGCCACGTATAAGGTTCTGTTGGACTCTTGGAATTTGTATCTAAATCTGTTATTATACCTAAAAAATTTAAATACAAGTAAAAGTATTGCCAAAATAGCCAGAGATCTTAATGATTTTTAGATACTCTGTATAGAATAACCTTGACACTCTATGCTATCAACATTAAAATACAGAAAACATTCTAAATAAAAAATAAGTTCGTTAATATAAAAAAGGTATTTAATGTTGCTAAGAAAAACGTTTAAGATAAGATTCATTGCAATATATATCATTAAAATAGGATAAATATAGAGATAAAAAATTACCAGTACTTTAGTATGTACAATGATTGCCAATACTTATGTCTTTGCCATTCTAATTTACACATCATTAAAACCTCTAATTGCACTAAGGTGAATATACAGATACTGTTGTTTGTATACGTAAATATTTTTGCAAAATAACTGGGAGAAAATAATTTTTGAATCGTGGCAAAGGGTGTATCAAGTATGCCAAACACTGTACCTACATTGACTGAAATTTATTTTTTAATCTAAATCAACATTTATGTACTCAGCTATTATTACACTTAACAATAACTACGTAATTGCTGATTAAAATCTATCTTTTATCTTTAATACATCATTAATTTTGGAATTGCTATTAACTTACCTATTCGGAATGTATGCATGCCATTCGTAATAATAGGTTTTGTTAATGGATATGTATTATTGTAATACTCCACAGTATACTGCGATGAAACTAAATTAGATTTCTTAGGTAGCACGTATAATATCACTAGCACTGTGAGTCCCGTAATTGAGACCCATAATACAAAATTTGTCTGGTTACGTAAAGTTCTATTAGCTATACGATAAGCAGGTGGATTTCGAAGAGCTTTCCTCCAATCTTTAATGACACCCATCTCTTCGTCATGTAGTACCTTCATTAGTATAACAATCTAATGCATTATAGTTTATGTCCACTTCCTAGGCTACAATATTTCACTATTTACACCTACCATTTTAATATAAAGTCTGTTATTACACGTTTCTTTTTACAAATATCTACATCTTCTTAAACATAACCTAACCGCAACATCTGACATTTCTACACTGACAATTGAACACGAAGGAAATTTTGTGGCTTTAAATTGAATCTGAATGTTGGCAATACATTTAGTAAATTCACCCTGACTTCACCCAACATATTAATTAATTTTTTTAATATTTATGCTATAGTTTATATATCAATTAATTTACTGAAATCCCTACTATTAGATTAGGATATATTATAACCAAAAATGACAAAAAATTATTAAAAACAAATACTTTTACTATGTAGACATAGTAGTGACTTTGCATTGCATAGATTGTATGTCGTGCAATAATTACACTAGAAAAAAACTAACTGTCTCAATTTCTTAAACATTCGCATTCGAGTAGTGGATCAACGGGATCGACTAAAAATTAAGTTAATATTTCTAGTCGGTATTAATTTAATAGTTACATAGTAATTATTAAGACATCCAGCATAATTGAAATTTGTAATGAATTGTGCATGAACCAGATCTTTAAGCAATCAGGCTAACCAACATAAAAATTTCGATTTTATTGTTGGAAAAATGGCGGTATTAGCTGCTGCTCAATTACTCGACGAGCTTATGGGACGCAATAGAAATGTTGCCCCACACGAAAAAGTAAAGGAATTAAATTGGGAGGATCCAGAGGTACGCAGTTCAATTTTTTCGCAAAAGATTTTATTACCTACAGTCATTTCTAATTTTAGTACTGCAAATACTTCATGGTGAAGTTTTGTCCACACGATCTCTTTGTAAATACTAGGGCAGATTTAGGGACTTGTGCAAAAGTACACGATGAGGAAGCGAGGAAACTCTTCAGCCAGGCTAAAAGTCATCGAAAGATTCATTATCAGGAGGAGTTTATTAGATTTTGCTCCTCGATGTTGAATGAAGTCGAAAGAAAAATACAGAAGGGGAAACAGCGGTTAGCTCTAAGTGGTAAGGGAGAGGTTACGTCTTTATCTCCGGCTCAAACGCAACGTAACGCTGAGCAGATTAATTTGTTGAATGAGAGGATTAATGGTCTAGTCGAAGAAGCTGAACAAGCTGGTACAGATGGTAATGTCGAGCAAGCTCAAGGCTTAATGAAGCTGTGTGATCAATTAAAAGATGAAAGAGATGCTCTAAAAACAAAGAATGAAAATAGGTATGCTCAGATATTTTAATATTTATATTTAATTAAGTATATGTAAATTTTTTAGTCATTGGAGCACAACGGCTGAAATAGCTGCTGCACAAGAAAAGCAAATGGAAGTTTGTGAAGTGTGTGGTGCCTTTCTTATTGTCGGAGACGCTCAACAAAGAATAGATGATCATTTAATGGGCAAACAACATGTAGGGTAAGTATAATTTGCAAGCATATTATTTAAT
The DNA here is from genome assembly GCA_004785975.1 of Popillia japonica. Lineage (NCBI taxonomy): Eukaryota > Metazoa > Arthropoda > Insecta > Coleoptera > Scarabaeidae > Popillia > Popillia japonica. Next base: position 17,157 of record SMLS01067727.1, read on the forward strand.
GTTAATGATTTTGATTTTAAGGTATGCAAAACTAAAAATCGCTATTGAGGAAATAACGGCAGCTGTACAAGCAGCAAGAGATGAACGAAGGGGTGGACGTCCTGGGGGTCTTGGTTCAACTCCAACAGTGGATGATAGACGTGATAGGGATCGAGGTAGAAGTAATGAACCTCGTAGAGATCGGGAGCGCGAGAGGTCTAGAGAACGAATAAGGGAGCGGTCAGAGCTAAGGTAAACTCCATGTAGCCAGCAGCAATAAGAAGAAAATTATATCTGCTTTTAGATCAGAAAGAGAAAAAGAAAGGTCTTGCGAGCATAGAGAAAGGGAGCGAGATAAGGAGAGAGAGAGGAAGGATAGAGAAAAGGATAGAAAAGATCGTGACAAAATTAAATTTGATAGGAAGGACAAGGAGAAGAGGGATAAAGAACGTGATAGAGATAGAAAGCACCGCTCTGACCGTGATCCTGGTAAAATAATTTTTAATTATTAGTATTTAAGTTGTATGTGGCAAATCCTTTTAATTAATGTTTCAGGGAGAGATTCCAGAAGCTCCAGACATTCTTCCCATCGTCGTTAATATGGTGCGCTTACAGTTAGACCAGTAAGAGTGTTCCCATGCAGGTAGGTGGCTTTCTAGTGTGTACTGGTTCTCTTACAGGTTGCTTTTAACAGGTTAGTGAACGATCTACCTCATTTATGTCTACTCATATTTATATATAATATTCTCTAACTATATTATTATAACCTGTAATTACTATCTAGTCAACGATCTTTATATTAAGTTCAATTCGCAAAACAAAGGTTTTTGTATTTTTTTCTATGGAATTGGGTAATTTTGGTGTCTTGGAGAACATATTAGCGTCTGCATACACATAATTTAAAAGGGATATTTTGTGGTAAGAGCTCTAATAGTTCTCTACAGAGAACGTATTAGGTAAATTTCAATATCTAGTTTGTAAAATTGTGAAACTTTGATATTAAAATTTATCTAAAGGTTCATTGTAGTTCTGTACAAGCAAATGTTATAAAACTGTTTTTATTTGGTTTGAAATTATATTTAGCTTAAATAATCGTTTCATTTGTTTGCATTAAACGGTTTATTATTAACAATAGCTTATTGTTTTATTAAAATTTTCGAATACGATTATTACAATATCTTGATATTGTATAGGAGCAAATAATAGTATTCTTAATCTATTCTATGCAGTTTTTATAGCATTATATTAATTGCAATTCTATAAAATTGTACAACGAATGTAATAAAATTTATATTGCATTTATTTAAAAACGTATTTTTTGTTATCTAATAAACAGAAGATTTTATTTATGGCAAATTAATATGAACATCTAGTTAAATAATAATTAAATAAAATTTCTGTTAAATAAATAATAAAACGTAATGTAATCCAAATTTTATTACAGTCACTGTAAACTATAGCAACCTTTACAAGTCAGAGTAGATTATGAATATGTCTAGTTTTTACATTTTAATTTAATTATTCTGGGAAAATTCCGTTTTGAGAGAATACTATGAGGCGAGGACAAAGACAAAAAAACCTTCCACCATTTTTGTTCTATCGATTTTGACACATTTTTTGAGTTGATCTTTTCAGCTGAAAATCGTGCAGTGGTCGAGTTTATGGCCGGTGTCACGTTCGATTGCTTGTTATAACCTGAACTTTATAATCGAGGTATTTATGAACAAAACAGTAACAACTGTTCAACTGTTCCTATGTTTACACACGTGAAAGATATTCTTTTAAACACACGAATCACACCCGCAAACACGCATAGCAACCATTCTTTTATTGTCTCGATCTGCATTTGTTTCCGAGGTATTTATTATCAAGTTATTTTCGTTGTATGGCTTCTGATCACAAGTTATAGAAATCGCAAAAAGTTGGTCAATGCATTTTATAGAAAGTCTTAATCAAATTATAATTTTGAAAATGATAATTAAGTATTAAGGACTGTTTTATGTGATACAAAAAGCTTTATATATACCACACCAAAGAGAAGTTTGTATTCCTTTTATTAAAATTATTTGTTCTATACGGAAATGTCAAAACCTCTTGGCAAATATCCTGGGTAAGCTTGTAAATGGTTTTGATAAGTTCAACTTGTAGAAGATAATTTTGCAAATTTTATTATGATTTTTAAATGTGTAAACGAAAGTTAGTGTTTCGAAAGGGATCAGATGCCGCCCCAGTTCCAACCATAACCGATGCCAGCTAGCGATCCGCTGACTACCTTCCTTTTTGGGTTTCGGGAGAGGTATGGTTGCAAAACTGAAATAATTTAACTCAACACACCGTGACTTTAATTAAAAAAGTGTATTTTGTTTTTTTCTGTATAAAATTGAACATTTATAATTGACGTTTTCATCAATTTCTACCGTTTCTCACAAGAGGGCGCTGTACCATGGATAGATTTGCCATATCGTCCACCTATACAACGCTACATTACTACAGATTTAGTATGATCGTTACAATATCAATACCATACGCAATATAACTATAACAAAAAGAATGTGCATTGGGTGTCTTTGCCGCATCTCTGAAAATGTTGAAGAAATTTCATTAGGAGGAGTAAAAGGTTATTAAAAGACTTGTGGTTGGCTATATCAGGGTTTTCTGAGTATTAGACTTTAATCTGTCACTAACTGATATTTATATACTTGGTTACTTGAGTGGCTGCCTTTAATTTTGAGACTTCAATTTACAAACTGTTTCGTCCTAGCGTGGTTCCTTTAGTGCTCAAGTTTTAGATCCTCTAAATTTTGTATGGCAATATTCTTTCCAAATTAAAAAATTAAGGTGAAAGTGCATTTAATATATTAGTTCAGAGTTTATTTATGAAATTAAAACCAGTTTTATTACATGTGTTACGACTTTGCAACTGAAAACATTTTTAGAAACCATGTTGTTGTGTATGATAAAGGGAATATAACTTAAGTTTAATTGGATAGAAAATTTTTCAAAAATGAACGCAAATTGTGATCAGGAATCATTCATATTGTGGACAATATAAGAAAACGCTTGAATTATATCGCGAATTCTGTGCCAATTTGTCTGTCATTCTATCACAGTTGGATCTTTGCAGTTGGTACAGCAAAACAGGTGAGCCAATCTCACACAAAAACCAGAGTAGATTGACGCCATCGCAGATATCCAAGCCACGTGTTCCATTTGCTGATTCCGCCGCATGGGGGGACTGTCATCCGATATATCAAGGTGATCCAGTGGTTCCGTTTTAAGAGGAGCTGAAATCGTAACGCCTTCTTAAAACGTAATCACGTTCTTTTTGTTCATTATTTAAATTAAAACTCACGATCTTTCGAGTTATTAGAAATACTTTATTTTTAATTGATTAGATACTGAGAGAATATTTGTTAAGTATAATAAAAATGGTGGACATTTTTTTAATTGTTTTTCTTTGTAATAATAGAAATAAATTTTATTGATTGGTGTTGAGAATTATTTTTATTCGTATTCCTTACTATATTGTGTATTCCTTTAATAAATAAAACGCAAGTTCTGTAATTGTTCACTTATATTTTATTTTTAAGTACTTACACGGATTTTTAATCCTTCTAACTAATTACAATAATTTACATTTCTTTTTTATTATTTTAAGCCATTTGATGTGCTATACATCTATCATTTTCTTTTTTTTTTTCAATAAGAAATAAGTTATAGTTTCTGCTATTCAAGACAGAGATAAAGGCACGGGTAGAAAAGATTCACTATAAGAACTAAACAACAAACTGCGACGACCGCGTTCAATCGCATTTTTATTCGCCGTGAAAAGTGCTCGTTTCTCATATTTACGCGATTGAACGCGAAGTCTCGTTTGCCACATCCTATTTGTCACCTTGGTCTAAGTAATTCGGAAATATCTAGGTTTTACTAAAATAAGGGACTAAAATATCACAGACTGCCCCAAAGTTAATAAATGAAAGAGTTATCTTTTTATTTTTCCCCCATTTTCAACTTACCAAAAACATAACTTCGCTACGTTTTTCTTGTAATTGTGAGATAATCGAGGTTATGCTTTTAAATTTTGACTGCTTATTTATAGTAATCGGATATAATTAAGGAAATTTCCATATAATGAAATGTTCAGATCACAAACTACGTTTTTTCTTCCTCCTCGAATTGATTATTTCAAGACTAGCAACCCCCATTTAAAATTCATTCGGTTTATTTTAAAATTTTAATTTTCACTCATCTTTTAAACAGACGTCGTCTATTTGATGGAAGGCTAGAGTAAGATTGTCATTTTTTTTATTATTAAAGATTTGTTTCCCATTTAGTTATTGTTTTAAGTCAAATCCTTTAAACAAGCATTCTATGATTTATATATTAAATTTATTATTAGTTATTATTATTATTATATATGAATGAATGTATATGGTGAAAACGCCTGAAGAAATAAATTCGTAAGAATCTTCAATTTTTCATCTTGCTCTCGCTTTTCTCGATATTCCAGCAAATTTTTGATCAACAAGATTTTAGAGTAATTTACTCTACGATATATCTATCTAATAATAGTATACGTTTTGTAGTGCTTAAAGACTAGTCATTTTAACATTTTATTTCTTTTTAAGGAGCTAAATGAACAACTATTTTTTTTTCTTCTCACACGTTCAGTTTTATAATTATTAGTATTTTATATATCTTAATTTGGCAACAGAGAAACGTTAACATTAATTAATAACTTTTGCTTGCTGTTTAAATACTTTTATTCATGTCTATCACATCAAATTTACTAAGTTTCTTATCTCTTCTTTTTTTTGTATTTTGTTTTGTTTGTGTAATATTATGCTTATTATTTATTTTAAACAGAAACATGTTTTAACTGCGAGGTAACTAATTTGAGTTTTTTTTTCTGACTATTTCAAGTTGGCTACGTCGATATATTTTTTTTAATTTAATGGCTAAATTTGCATAGTAAACGAAAATATCAATTCTTGTAATATCTTTGCAACATCTAATATCAACATATTGAAATATATTTAGTATCTATAAAATTGAAAGCCATACAAAAACTACCAACTTTCAGAATAAATACAAATTTCCGAATTAATTTATTATTATAGATATTGGATATTTTAAAAATTGCGAATACAGCTGTAAACCTTTATTACAACTATTTAAGCTGTTGTATGTTTTCATTTTATAAATATTAGATATAGATCCTTTGAATTTTATTATTTCCATCTAATACTACATTCATTTTTTTATATCATTCAAAATTATTATTACACTGTATTCGTTATTCGTTTTCTAAATATTTTTTTACGAATTAATTTAGTTAGATCAAAAATCTAATCAATAACAACAAATAATACCTTCGATTTTTTTTGTTTTTATAAAAATATTAGCTGTGCCTAATATAATGAACAAGAACAATATATTCTCTCTAATATAATTATTCCTCTTTTCTCTTATTTTTTCTCATTTACGATAAATTTACAATGAATATATTTTTTTAACAAGAAATTCTTCTAAGATATGCTTTTTCACTTGAACATCACATTAAAAAAACGATAAAATAATCCCAAGATTAATTGATTATAATTAGAATATATTTGGAAATAAGATTTTTATTTTTGTTGTTCACGTCACTTCTCATATTTCGAAGTTATGAATTAATTAATCTTTCGTTTTTATATAATTTATATGTCAATAATTAAGGCTCTTATACAAATAAGTGTATAAAATGCTAATATTTTACAGTAACTACAATAGTATCTTAATAATTAATCAATTAACTATTACTTCTGCTATGTTACTTTACTTGAAAGAATGATCATTTCTAACAATATTGAGGACTTGCATTTTGTGGGTATGTCAATTAAGAATTTGATGGTTTTATTTTAGTTTTTAATTTTTTTTGTTTTGATTAGTATATAATGATCAACGATATGTTCTTTAATTATTGCTAGTTTGGGTGATTCCATTACTATTCAAGAGATTTACAGATAAATATATGTGGGATTCATTAATATTGTATGGCAATCTAAAACCGGTTTCCTGTCTCTCATTTATGCAATATTCCGGTTTTCAATGTTACGGTTAACGGTTAACTATCAATTAATCATGTTGACAGCTTCGTGTATTGTGTAATTAGTTTGACAATTCTTTTTGGAATCCTGCCGACTGGGCCATCTTATAAGTGCAGTAGGAGCAACTTACCTAGTTTGAATGACAACAATATGATGAACGATTTCTGGCAAGGGACACCTAGACATTGTCTTCATTTTTCAGAAAGAATCGTGCATAATATTTCCATAGTCGCGGTGGTATAAGAGCGATATTATCAGCAGGGCGGTGTAAGAAACCCATGGAAAAACATTGCACACAGCAAGAGCGTGTGCAACGCAAAAAATGCTAAAAATCGAATAGATCAATTTGTCTTGTTTGGGTAAAAAGAAAGAAGTTAGAATGGGTATCAATGCTTATTTGTCAATGATATAAAAGACAGCAGCAGTACAGCTGCATTAGACAGAGTTTTAAATCCGAATATCTTTGAAAACATGAGCATTGCCAAACACAGTCAAGCAAAAAAACCTGTAATAGGTGCTCAAGTTATGACTGCAGAAGATATTGGTTTCACCAATAGGGCGATTTTTGCAATTATACTTTCAGCTTCTATTACACGCGTTTCTTTTTATTTTACAGGATTTCGCAGATATTCAATGTTACTGCCTAGTACATTCTTCCTTCAAATCAAGCAGATCGAAACATTTAGCGAAACTGACTTACACGAATTGTTCTAACTAGTAATTGCAGTTATCAACTATGCCGACTTTGCAGGTGCTACTAGTTCTAAGCTTGCCCGATAGAGGGAATGAGCATAAAATTAGCTTGTTAACCCAATTGTTGTACCATTAAAAGGTACCCAAACGTTTGCAAATTTATTTGGAATAACCCACTTTGCAGAGCAAATTTTGTATATTTCTCCAAGAAAATTATTTCGCAAACTAAAAGCTGAGAAACGTTATTTTTTTGTCTAAAAATGATAGCTCGCTCGAGAAAAATCAACAATATTCGAAAAACCATCAAATTTTAATTGAATTTATGCCTCGGATCGTTCTTCAAGCGGAAACCCCAATCAGACACAACTCCAAACACACTGATTCGACCCAATCATACCGCAAAATTTACAGATATATGTATATATGCATATATAAAAATAAAACTCAACATTTATCGCTTGTTTCACCGCAATTGTCCACGTGTATTTCTTGATAATCTCGTTGTTCATCCGTCGAGACACTACTAGTACAAGGGTCCGTTTCGCCCGAATTCACTTCGTAGATGTCGTATTGATTGATATCTTTAAATTTCTCATCCCTTTTCCTCCTCTCCGTAATGATGCGCTGGACACTTTCTTGTGAATCATGTTTCGGCATTAATTTCTCCGATGTATTCACTTCGGCCCTTGCGACGAAACTCGATTCAGGCAAAGCTAAAGTCGCCGGAGACAGGAAAGGAGTCTCTTCAGTAATATCGAAGGATTTCTGTTTGATGAATAGATGTTTAGTACTCCCGTAGAGGCGCTGTAGCGGTTTATGTTCGGCCGGGATCACAAGAAGGTGACTCGAAGCTTCGCTCGCCTCGTTGATGTTTTTCAGAGCGTATTTTTCTTCATGTTCGGGTGTCTTCAATAGAGGTTCGGCCTGGTTGAATGATCTGTAATCGTCCACGTTCATCCTGCGATTTCTTTCGCTGTATACCTCGATATTTTTGACATCGCGGAGACTGTAGATGTCCGATACGGATTCGTCGATGTTCCTGATGTCTTCGAGATTGGTGCAGAGGGCTATCGGCTGTTGACTGTGTAGAGTTTGACGTCTGGCTTGAGGGAATGCAGGATGGCGTTCTATTTGGCATCTTGTTCCAGGCGGATTGTAAGTGAAGTTTGACGGTAAGGACAAAACCTGTAGAGAAAAGTAAGTTAGTTACGGTGAAGAATATGGTGCAAATTTACGCATTATTGGCTAACCCTGCCGAGATCAATTTTTTTATATTAAATATAAATAATATTAAATAATACGAACAGGTATTCAAGAACGATGGATAAAATCAAAAAATTATAAAACCAGTTCAGTATTCCTTAAATCTGAGCGCTGCTCTATAACGTCGATAAATTTATGACGTACTGGATTCAATTACTCTAGCATTCACCATCTAACAAAGCTTCAGTATTTTGTGACTGTTTGAGGTCTGGCATTGAAAAAGATTTCTCTACTTGACAGTGATAGAAGCACTCGTCTTTCAGTCGGCCAAAATTTTGTGCAATTTCTATTGGTGTTAGGTTTTCCATGCTTAGCAAGCATGTTAATGGATCTTATCATCAATTACACAGTGTTCTTCTAATTTGAACTCACTCATCACTATGTAAAAGGCCACAAATTAAATATCTTTGAGTATTGAACAAATGTAAACAAAGATGGGGATATTTTTTGAAGCCATGTGAGTGTGCCAAAACTAATTGCCACACATTATTGCAATGATATGACCTGGTGAACATTTTGAAATATGACTACAATTTAGGTGATAATCACCTGATAAAGGCTGTAGTATTTTTAGGAACACTGAATTGTTAATGCATAATAGTACCCAGATATAATCCAAAAACGTTTCTGATTGGTTCTTATATAGGAAATTTTATAAAATCTCCAAAACCATTATTTATTCCCTTAATTTTAGAGATTTTACCTTTGTTAATGGTTTATAAGGTGGTTGCATACATTCGGAATCCATTTGTAGTGCAAGGCATAATTCTCTTCGTTCCTCCGCTTCTTGCTTTTCCTGGAATTCCCTCTCTATCTCATTGTCCATTTCCTGCTCCTCTTCCAGATGCTTGTGCGATTCTTCTAGATGTTTCATTAGGACCTACAAAAGGCATTTTTAGTTCCCATTCATAATAAAGATCCTGTGCTATACTTACTGCAACTACAACGTTAACCAAAACGAATTGAGCCATCAAAACAAAAATAACAAAATAGATCGGAGCGATAACATGGGAAACGCAACAATTCTGCATACAATCTGCCGTACTAATGCAGTCCTCTCTCAAAGTATCTTTCATGATTCCATTCCAATTGTCTCCGGTAGCAACACGAAAAAGCGTTAGAAAAGCCATACCGAAATTAGCGAAATGCGCATGTTCACCTAATCCTAAAAATATCAACGTTTCAAAAACGCAAATAATGCTAATTTACAGCGATAGATACCTTGACATGGATGTTTTTCCGAACATTCCAATCGTCCGAATAACTCCACACCTAATGCGGCAAATATAAAAAATAAAAGAAAAAACAAGAGACCCAAATTACCGACTTGCGGTAACGCCTGCATTACCGTATCAAGCAGTGCTCTAATGCCTTTGGCCATTTTTAATAATTTCAATACCCTAGCTATTCTCATGACCCGCATGACTCTTAACACCGTCGGATTTATTGGGATTATGTTGGATTTTAATTCTTCCAAGATTATCCCGACGACTGATAATATTACGATGCCCACATCTAACTGATTCCATTTATCTTTCATGTAAAGCATGAATCCTAAAGCTATGAGTTTCATAGTGCTCTCCAGGATGAAGACCGCGGTAAAAAAATAATTGAATATCTTTAATATGTAGTTTAGTATTTCTGGCATTTTATAACTTTCGGTTGCCATGGTGACGACGTTTAAGCCAATGACAGCTGCTATTGCTAGATCGAAGTATTTCGAAGTGACGACATTGTGGATGAATAGTCTCCATGGGGAGTAGTTTATGTAGTAAGGTGGTTCGTTCATTCCTAAAAAATAAATTGGTGCTAAGTATAAATTTGATTTAAAGTGTGATTAATTTACTTCGTCTTCTCTTTTCTAACTGCAGAGCTCTTTTTGCCGCCCTTCTAACACGCTCCTCCTTTTCTTGTTCTTCGCGACATCTGTGGAAATTTTCCACTACAACTCCCACGAACATGTTCAAAACGAAAAATCCGACCAGTAAGATGAAAGCGATGAAATACAACAATCGCCATTCTGAATAATTAATTTGAGGCTAAAATGACACAAAATCATTCTCAGAAATAAACGGAATAAATCCCAATTCTAATCTAACCTCTTGATCTACACCTACAGCATCCAAACCGCTATACATAATATTAACCCAGCCGTCTCTTGAACTTAGTACGAAAAGCGACATCAAAGCTTGACCCAGATCGTCGAAATTGTATTTCTGATTGTCCCATTTGTTGCCTCTGATTTCGCATTCCGTTCTGTTTTTGACACCTTTGGTATTCTCGCCTTTGCAATAATGGAAAGCGCCTTTAAACAGCTAAAGTTTCAGAAAATTATGGTGATGTGATTATTGGGTAAGTGCTAGCTCACCTGTACACCTAAGATACCGAATATGATGAAGAACGTGCAGCATATTAGGACGATATTACCGATAGGTCGGAGAGAGGAGAGGAGAGTTTGTACTACTAGCTTTAAACCAGGAGCTCTGTTGATGACGCGTAGTGGGCGTAATGATCGGAGAAGTCTAAATACCTGAGCAAAAAAAAGATAATTGGTAGTACGTTTACTCATCGATATTTAGAAGCTCACCCTTAAAATTCCAAATATCCTAGGACTAGATTCGCTGATTAAAGACATCAGTAAATCGACTATTGATATAATAACCAATGATCCATCCATGATATTCCAACCTGATGTGAAATATGCATCTGGACCGTAGCACATCCCACAAGCAATTACCTAAAGTCCACTCAGATTAAATAAATTTGGCGAAAATATCACCATGTGAAAACTTACCTTGACAATCATTTCTACTGTAAATACTACTGTAAAAAGATAATTAGTGGTAGATAGAAACAACCTCTCTGTGCTATCAGGTGGTATATTTGGACGTTCCATTGCTAATGTGATGCAATTCATAGCAATGAAGAGTAAGACTACGTTATCGAACCATTTCTGATACACTAACCAGGTGCAAATTTTTCGTAATCTACAACAAAAAGCGGTTAAAATTCTCTGTAAAAATAATACCAGAATGTGTTTAATTCACCTATTGGTTGGTGGGAAAATGTATAGTGAGAATTCCTCCCTTTCTTTCATGCAACCTTTAGGTTCCATCATTATCAAAAACTGCTTCAATTTTGATGTACGTTCTTCCGGATTCTCACTAGTAGAAATGCAGTCTTCCAATCTAATTCTAGGTAAAGATCTTTCGGTTTCGGATTTTTCGTTTAGGGTATTCACCGATTTTGGTTCTACGTAACTAACTTCTCTTGATATGGTGGGACTATTATTTTTCGCGATCTGATTGATTTGGTTCACTTTCGCTTGAGTGGAAGCTTGTGTCGTCGTTAGTGAATTATGTCTGGTCAACGTTGGTGTCCAGGATATCTGCAAGAGATGATATATATTTTGCCTTTCGGGAAATCTATTGCGGCAAGCTGGGATTAAGAAGAAAACGAAAAGGAGATTCTCATGCAAGTCTCATGTGTTGATATAATTCCCTAAATTTGTCGATTAGCTTAGAGATAGATATAGATGCTTCTGTTTTTACATGCATACAGGGTGTTTCGTTTATGTAGATACTTCTAATATCTTAGATGATTTATAAATGCCCGTCTTTGACTGAAATACTAGCAAATGATTTTTTTTGGGGGTCGGATCCGACTATAAGGACGAATATTCCGATTTGAAAAACACGGAGATGGATACATATTCTTTTAACCAACCTTATAAGCAAAAATTCAATTGTGTTTGTCTGATCGAGTTAACAGTCTTCAGAAAATTGCCTAAATCCTTAAAAAACATTTTTTAAGTTTTGAGGGTTTGTGGTAGTTTTTCGGTTTTGACAGTTGTAACTATGACATTACTCCTGACAGCTGTCATATTGCAAAATTAATTAATGTCAAAATAGCATTGAGCGATGTATCTGAGAAAATCACCTGTTTTTTTAAGTTCTGATGGCCATGCTCTAGTATTTCTGACAGCTGTCAAATGATTTACGTATTTTGACAGTTCACTTATCCAAATGTTACTGACAGCTATCAAATTGTAAAACAAATCATTTATCACGGTTTTGAATCGACGTTAGACATCAAATTGCAATAATTGGGTGACCAATTCTAGGAAAACATACATATCTGATACTGCAAAAAATATGGTATTTATTAAACATTCAACAGCTGTGAAATTTTGACGTAAGTTTTGACAGTGTTTAAATGGTGAAACTGTCAAAACAAGCTTAACACCGACGTTGCTGTGTCAAACAATGAAAACACATATTTTTGTCATTAAATATTGATGACAGGTGTCAATGTACATAAATATTGGAATGTTTCTGACAGATTTTCTACAGTTATCGATTTGCTGCAATTGTTGAGTATCGCAATTGGGATACATTATTTAGATATTAATACAAAGCCAACAATCACAGCGTATGAAGAAGACATTATTTATTTTTGCATTTATAAATCATCCCACTATAGTTTTTTTTATTAAAGTAATCTTAATGGACTATGACTTTATTAAATTACTCATGTTTAAACCTTAACACATTATTGAAATACCCTGTATATTACGTTTCTACGGAGAGGTAAATAACACTCGCAGATTACAGAATAGTCGAGTAGTGGACATGAAGAGTAGTCTTTGTGAATGCATGCACAGAGACCGGGCAGTCAACGTCGTGGGATGTCATCATCACAGGTAGTAGGAAGATAAGCATGCTCCTAATACGAATCCCCAATTGAGGAGGATGAACGTCGGAGCTCCAACGCCATGCTACGGTAAATACTCACTTGTTGTATTGAACTACTAGTATTGGAGCGCCCTCTTAATGAATTCTGCGGACTTAAACCTTTGGCACTTTTATTGTTCGGCGTATCGCTTTGTGTGTCATTCTGTATTCTCTGTATGGTCGATTGGAGTAAAGAATCGTTTCTCAAACTTGCCTGGTGATATGTGAAATTACAGGAATGCAATTTGGTATAATATACAAGAGGAATTTTTAATTATTTCTGTAGGTGATAATAATACAATAGACTAGGAAGTGTGTCATTTAAAAGTTCCTCTTGTAATAGCTTTAAATCTACAGTTAAAGGTACTTACGTGCCTTGTAACTCCTCCTCCGTTACATTGCGAATGATCTCGGCCATTATTGAGTGGAATGGCATCCGAATCCGACCCACTTCGTTTCTTCTTCCGCCTCAAACTCGGCCTCGACGATAATTTCCAGCTGCTCTTCCTTTGCATCTTTTCGTTAGTCTGTTGCGGTTCTTGGGGTTTTACTTTTTCGGGCGGTTTTGTACAAGTAGGAACTGGCACGGATATTTTTTCCGAATAGGTCATCGTCTTCGAACCTATCCGTTCGTTGTGCGTTATAATTTTAGCGGTCAAAATCGGCGATTTCGGTTCCTCTGGTGGAGGTCTTTCGAATTGTCGAAACGTCAATGGAGGTGGTGATAGCATCGGCGGTTTAAGCAGGCCAGGTGCACTAGAAGCCTAAAAGAAATTGGGTGTAATATCTTTTAAAAAGAAAATTGGCACAAAAATAATACGTACGGATGGTTTATTCAAGTCTAAACTGGAAGACGTGCACTCCAGTGACGACGAGGCGAAAATATCACCAACTGGAGTTACGCTATACTTAAATTCGGGAAAATCGTCGAGCGTTGTACTTGGGGAGTCCTGCGGGGTGGCAGCTGTATGTGTTATGATTGGTGGTGATGTCTAGATAAAAAAAATGAAAATTTCAATCTTGGAACAAGATTCCAAAATAACCAAAATCGTCACATACTTGTCGAGATGTTTGCCTATTTAGCATATTAGACTCCTTTTGGATGTTGCATTTAGGATCTATTTCTTCGCAAATTAAACTCCGCGACAAACAGCAGTCCCTGGATCTTACCCTGGAATCTTTACAGTCGAAGTAACTGTAACTGGCAGGTTTCATGGGTGTGTTGATATCGTAATATCTTAGTTTTCGCAGTTCTTCAGCTGATCGCCAGCAGTTTTTTCTGATATCCTATAATGAAAGTCCCTATTAACTCTAGCAGCTTAGAATGAAGAATTCAACTTACGTGAACGTAACTACTTCCAGAACTGGAAAACGACCTACTTGAGTCATCCGAGCTTCCGCGTAAGCTACCTTCTAACATGCAAGACATCCTCCTTCTTGCTATTTCTCTTTGTTCCCTCTCCCTTCTTTCGTTACGTTCAGAACTGAATCCTTCTACTAAAATGGCGACGAGTAAATTAAACAGGACGTAATTCCCAAAGGTCATTAACGCTACGAAATACAGCGCAGCCCAATGCGAAGTTTTCGCCATACCGTTCGACAACACCATATTCCAATCTTCTTGCGTCAGAATCTATACAGGGTGAAATAGAAGTTACAAAAGATGTATTAAATCTAATCTTTATAAGCATGCAGATTTAGTAAAAGCAAAAACTGAGTTAAGTCGTTAAATTTTAAAAACACTATAGTGAAGGAAAATTAAGATCGAGAAGGATGATATAGAGGTGATTTTCATCTTGAAACATTTCCACGGTTATTTGTGATTTCGATGCTTTTTTTGAGATTTAATAAAAGTGATGATAGATTGGTGTTTTAGAGGAGGAAGAAATTAAAAAAAATACGGAACAAGAAAAAATATATTTTATCTCACTTGAAAGACGGTGACCGTCGCCCATAAGATGTTGTTGAAGTGCTTCCTGTCACATTCGCACCTCTTGTCTTTGGTGATAATCATGTGGCAATCGCAATCCTTGACTTCGTTGTCTGTCTCATCTGTGTACTTGCAAAACTTACCGCCGAATAGGTACATGCCCAGTATGCTGCCAAAATCCAAGAAAACCATCACACGCTTGTTCTAAATTTTACGTGATGGCGAAAACGAGTTTTGAGGAATATTTACTTTATAAAAGCGATTTGATATTGAGAGATTGAAAAAGTAAATACTGCTAGTACTCCTTATGTTATATAGGTTAGAAATACGTGCATGGTTATTTATCCTCAAGTAATATAGTAAAAAAATGGACAAAACGTCAATAAAATTTTGGATTAGACTTTTATAATTTTGTGAATTGCTGCCTATATGGACGTGTTTCAATTTACCTGATCGCAATTATTAGTATTAGTCTACAGGGTTCAGCACTTCAGATGCCTCGAACGGTAGCTCCTCTATCATACAATGTATGGAAAAAAGTCTAAGAGTAAAATTGACCATAATTACAATCACCATTTCCATAAAATATTTTTGGCCATCAGTGGAGTGCCGTATTCCAGTGGCCTATCAAACATATGTCTTTTTAAATGAAACAATACAAGGTGTAACAAAATAAGTGTAAAACATTTCAGGGGGTAATTGATTCCTCATCGAAAAAGAGATAGGGTCTTTCATATAAAGAAACTTCATTGGAGCATCCCTTGTTAAGATACATCGCCTTAAAGGGGGTACATAAAATTTGTTTTACAATTTTTCTCACCAACACTAAAAATGCAATTTATTTGGTTTACCCCATGGTTGTAAGGGGTGGAAAACGCAACCCCTAAAATTTATTTCCAATGTAACTTTTTGTCTTATTATTTGTTTACCATTTAAAAATTTATTTCCAATAGCTTGTTTCATTCTAAACAAAAAATGTCTCTTGAATTTTTTGCCCAAAATTAATCAAGACAAAAAGTTACATTGGAAATAAATTTTAGGGGTTTGCATTTTTTGAAACCAGCCAGAATTTTTGCAATTGGACAATCAACAAAATCGCCGAAAATGAGTCCTATCTTATGCGCGTCTTATTTTCGGTCGGTTGAATCAACATTCCATAAAAATGGGATCAACGATTAACTCTAGTAAAGATGGGAAACTCGGAACGCTAGCGTAGCGTCAGATAAACAGTGCCATCTATTGTTGCCGCAATAAACTAGTGTTATATCCTAGAAAATGCGGGAATTACAAGCGTGAGAGTATGGGTTGATTATAGGTTTTGAAATTCTTTTTTAAGCAAACTAAAAAAACCCTTTTTTTCGAAAAAGTTATTTATTAAATCTAAATTCTAAGAGATTAAAAATGCACCTACATAATTTGGACGATACCCTTTAATTCCATTAGATGCTGCATTAAGATGTCCAGATTGACATTATCATAGGCACTACTGATGTCTAAAAACGCCGTAGCCATAAACTACTTGCACGCAAAAGCTTGACCCAATATATGCGCAGAAAGCATGCAAAGATTATCCAGTACTGATTAGCCTTACCGAAAACCAGTCATTGTCTTAGGGAATACCATTAAGCGTTCACACTATGTCTCTAGTCTTCTTTTAATAAGGATTTCAAAAATCTGCCTTGGCACATTAAGAAGCGAAATAGGATGGTAACTACATGCTTCCTTAGGTGATTTGCCAGGTTTTCATAACGGAATCAGCAGAATCTACAGATGATCAAACCGCGGTCAAAACACGATGCGCGATGACACGAAGCCAGCACGAAGCGTTTCAACTGATAATGTAGATATCTACCATACCTACTACGAAAATTACGGAGTATTTTTATGCATCAACTAAAGGTGGCGCACACAGTCAAGTTTCTATCCCAATGGGATAGTCAATTTCCACAACTGTCATTACTATACCGATGAAAACGCGCACGTCAACAATTACTCAATGTTCCTTCGTGACGATTATCATGACGTTTTTTTTTGACAAGTTGACCTAACAACTTGTTTTTTGATTCTTAATTTCGTTATAAAATGTATTGTTTTTTAGAAATGGAAAACTAGGAATTTCGGCTATCCAATGATGTCATTTTTTTATATGGTTTCCATTTGATATTTTAGAATAAAATGAAAATTTGCAAAACGTAATCAAAAATGATCTTCTTTCCATAAATCACAAAAAATGTGTAGGTAGAAAAAGTCTTACTCTGTCCCTGAATTTGAAACGGAAACGCCGATATATGTAGATTAGTTGCTACCCAAAAAAATTGTACAGACAAATTACGCAGAAAAACCGTTATACTTAATCGTTATAAACCGCTAGGGGTTTGATGTTATATAAGAAAAAATAAGTACTCCTCGAGGGCTTTCCGAATCTGCCACAAAATATATATTGTACCATTTAAAAAAAAACATAGGTTTGATACGCCACTGGAATATGGCGCGCCACTGAAAACCAAAAATATTTTATGGAAATGGTGATTGTAATTACAGACAATTTTGATACTAGTTTTTTTAATATAATGTATCATAGAGGAGCTACGATCCGAGGCATCTTAGGTGCCTACATCCTGTAGATGGTATGCACTTGTCTGAAGACTTATCGCTGTTTGGCAAAAATATATTTTTTGGGAAAATTCGGTGATTAGTTTTGAAGATAAAATCTGAATTTGGTTGCGCTTGATATGAAGGTTACCAAATTGACAGTAAATAATGGGATGTTTTGAAATTATCAAGGCAGCTTGCTATCTATTTGGTATGAATAGTCATGTAAAAAATCAGGATATTTATACTGCGTTGGCTTTTTTCTGAATTTATACTGGCATCATCTACATGATTGGTCGGGTCTCCTAATCCAAATGGTTACATGTGTTTCATACGCATTATAAGACAATTTCAATGCTCATACTTGTTACTTAAGGGGAAAAATACAACCTTTACACCATTAGTTGGTCAATGCTGAGGACGAGCCGTCAATATATTTATGGAACCTACTATATACGTCTTCGAACATAATATTTAAGAACAAATGAAGGCTGCCCTATCTTTTCTCTATTTGTACGAACTCATTCCCACTATTGGCCACGATATATGGCGAGATCAGTTCCTTTCGAATCTTCTGTAGAGCCCGTAAGTTTTCTCATGACACTGTCGTGGGGCGTGAAAATTATGTAAACCACCCTAAAAATATCAATCCCAGATACATTCAGAAGTCGCTTGTACGGATACTTTCTTAAACCGCATAACCTATAATCTAACTAACCAATCAACCTAAATAAATATGGTCACGTGACGCGATCAACAATTTCATAACTGACAGTTTATATTTGCGTCCTTTTCAACCATACACGCATCCTTATTTATAACTAAAACGTCAGTATCATGAGAAAACGCACGGACTATATCATAGCAACACGATGAGGTATAATTTCTGTATGGTACGTGGTCAGATAGTCAACGATTCTGGGATGGCCATATACATATACATATATCGTGCATAATAAGATAAAAAAAATGTACTGGCAAGAACCGAACGCGAGCCACTGCGCTTGCTTGCTGAGACGCTAACATTATCGATATATTATTATATTATTATTATTATTAAAGGAATGAACGCGTTCATTCAACGAGTTAAACAACGTTGAATTTTTCAGAAACTAGGACGAGTTACGATAAAGGCTCGTACCACCTGGGTACTACGGGAAGGTTTCTCTATAACATAGTCGAGATTCATTGAAATCTGTGTCGGACAACCCTGGTGTTCCCCTTGTAAGCCAATATTCCGACCACATACAGTTGCCAAATAGTTTTGTGAAAATGTCGTGTCAGAATAATATTTGAGACACTTCACTCTCAGAAATGCTTTGAAGATTATTGACCAAATAAGTTTAGTGAGAATTCCACATTTTCATTTGAGAAACTCAGCAAACTAAATTGAAAAAAACAAACTTAAAAAATTAAGTACACAAACATAATTGACGTTTTGCCCACTATATTATTAAGATTATTATTATGTTATTAAAAGCAGTATTTTAAAATATTATTAATTGCAAAATTAGTTTTGGCTAAAACAAGATGTTATGGAAAATACTTTCAGATTAGACTCTCAATTCTTTGTAGATGGTTTTATCGCCAGGAAAAAGCAAAAACGTGCTGTTAAGATACAAAGGCATCAATCACAACCACACAAGCTGTTCTTTCTCACCTCACACAATACAACACTATGTTATAATGTAAATGTAAAATATTATTCTACTCTAAAATCTACTGAAGTAAGTCTAGGCATTACTACTAATGTACTACCTACTAAAAAAGTATTCTATACACTACTTCGGCATATTTTCAATATTATCGGTGTAGTTTCGTGTTAATTCTAAAAATAAACAAACTACCAGCACAATACTCTTAAGTGTTATTATTTATTCACTTCATAATTGCTTTGTTGATAAATGCGCTATTGTGTCGTGATTTCGTACTAGAAATTTTCATAATTTGCGCAAAGAATTACTTTCAACAGGGGTGACAATTTGATTAAACACTAAAATTCATAAGAGACGTATATATAGAATGAAAAAAAAATAGAGTGAATGATACACACATATAGCTAAAATTAGCATCGAGTTAATTGGAAACTAGTGCGTAAGCGTTAATAGATGCGATTAACCAAGAAGCCACAGCTATCGTGAAATTACAAGAGTGATTCGAAAATATTGAATGCGACTTAAAGTAAAAGGGTGTGACATGCGCAATACCTCTTATTATATAAGAAATTCGACTTACCTTTAATGTTGCAATCTTATATTCAGATCTGACGGTGTATTCTTTTGCAAACTCAAAAATTGTCAGCTACGTAAATAATTTGAATTTGCTCAAAGAATGTGAGAGATCAGAAAAAAATTAAATAAAAATAAAAAAATAAAAATACCACATGTGTATGATATGGGCTTTAGTTGTTAATAATTATAAGGTTTATAGGATGGTGACGTGCTAATATTGAGCATTCATCACAACATTATGTTAAATTACAGTCATATAATAATAAAAAAAATATATAAAATTTTTAGTATTAAACCGGCGATTATTTAGATTTAATTATTAATTTAAATAAATTTAATTTTACCATAAAAGAGATTCTGTAATAGGACAAAATATATAATCGCCAATTTAACTACGATAAAATTTTTGATCTTTTCGTTTAACGTAAAAAAAAATACCTGAAAGACTGTTACAATGGCCCATAATAAGGAGTCAAAATTTTTTCTATCTTTGACCTCGTCTTGATTACTTGGACATTTACCTTCGACGGTTTTGTCCTCGCAAAACTTGCAACCGAATAGGTTCATACCAAGGATACTAGAAAATTCCCAAAACACATAAGTTTCACTTGCCAATATCCGACTGATTGCTTGGTGTTAGGATGATTGGTTTGAGTTTCTGTTTATTTCTTATGAGTAGTTGATTTTGTCCCGATAGCCTAGCAGAGCCCGGAATTACGTGTAATTATATAAGTTGAAGTTATGTACAATAATATTACGATAGGTTACGAATTTAAGTGATGGATAAAGCTGTAAGATTGGCACGAGGCGTTAATTTCTCAGTAGGTTGTCGTTTTGTCGGTATATCGATGTGTTGTACGTGAGTACATACCAAATATTTATGATTACTTAATATATTTTTTTAACATAATTGCAGTATTAATCAAAAATTTATAATCAAATAAGTCCATCTCGTTACATTAAGTTGAACAATGCAATGTCTAAATTCGGTTTTTTGCGATTGGAGTAATAGTTCTGACCTGGCACAATAAAGCGAATGGAATTAGTATCCCATTACAGGGATTTGTTGGCACATGATTAGCATTAATGTTTCTTCCTGCGTATTTTTCTTAACCAAATTCTATCACTTTTTCTTAGTGTTGATGCTCTTTGCGTCAAGGAATCGAATTTTCAATCGTTTGGGATTAAATTATTTGATTTCTACCTTCATCGCATAAAATAGAAGGAAGTGAGACGAGATCTCCATTTGGCCCACATATGACCAGAAAACAGAGTCCTTTTGTCCTGAACTTTGATCAGAACTCATTTAATGATGGCTTGTGGACATGTAAATTCAGTTTAGTTGATGGACGTCCTAAAGTGATGTGAAATGCTGGTTAAAGGTTTTCGAAATGTAGTGTGTAAGAGTTGGGAAGGAAGAGGTGGTAGATGGACATGCTCTGAATACATACGGATGAGTTAGGAGTATCCTAGCAGCACATTTGCTGCCTTTTCTACTATTTGTGATGCCTGTTTTTACGTTTTCCGAGATATTTGGAAGAAGGTGCAATCCATCGAATAATTTGTGCAGCAACATCTTCCGAGGTGAATCCATGAAGTCATGCTCGGTGAACTTCCTGGGATATGGGTAGAAGATGACTTCGAGCTCGAATTTCATCACTAAGAAACATATGAAAGAGAACATTTGCCAAAATGACATTTGGAGGTGTATTTTGGAAACTGTAATGGTGAGTTCTGTTAATTAGTTTAATAGGTGGATGCTAGGATATCCTACAACCACGTTTATAATATCTTCCTTCATATTGCTCGAGTTATTAATGAATATTTCAAAGAAATTGATCCTGAATTCATACGACATGGGTGGGATATGGTCGGAAGATGACTTCGGAATCAAATTCCAGTACTTATGTACAAACAAAAAAGAGAGAACACTGATCAAAATATCATTCGATAGATTAATTTGCACTAAATTAATTTAGTTATCGCCAAAAGAAGAAGTCCGTAGTTCAGCAGTCGATATCTAGGTGAAGAAATAGATTTACTTATCACTAGATTTGTAAAGTTGCACTGCTTTACGCCTGCCAGTCTATGCTTTGGAAATCTCTGTTTGCGTCAATTTCGAATGTTAAAAATATTTCATTAACCATTAACCATTGTATTTCCGTCTTGAATAAATTGGTGAAAAAATATCTTTGATTAGCGAATAGCAAACATGGTGACAACAAGTCTCCATTAGCTCTAATAATTTAAGTTACAAAGCATACCAGTTATTTCAGAAATTAAAGATTTTTAATGAGCAAACGTATATTTCCTCACAATTTCCTGCAAATCTGACAAGAACTTTTTACGATGCAACAGTTTCTAGTTTTCGGACACTATGGCCACGCAATTTTTTCACATGAAGGAACCTAGCCAGTTTACTTGTTCTAAGTTTCAAGCCTCTGGAGGCATATTCTGAAGCTGTTTCAACATACGTAAATAGCACTGATCCCTAATCAGTAGAGTATACTTATAGAGAAGCATATTTTTATAAATGGCGAGATAGTGCTGTAATAAGGTCATTCAAAACATTTAAACACTCTAAATTACAGAAGAAAAGTTCATATGGTTGCAATACAGCTTAGAAAGCTGCAGGAACAAAGAACCCACCACAAATCAAAAAGAAAATTAAATGACGTCATAGGTTTATATTAATACTTAGATACAGGGTGTCTGCGATGTACAACGCATGCAGTTAAGGGATGATAGCTATAATGATTTAAACGAAATAAAAACATTTAATACACCATGGGTCTATCTGTAAGCATGAACGAGAAAAAATAACTATTTATAACAAACCTTATTTGGTCAAACTGTACAAGAAAACTCATCCATATTGCTTCTTAAATAACCAAAAAACCATATCAAAAATTTAGAGTTAAAATAACTGAAAACAACGACGAAAGCGAATTATTTAATACATTGAAACTGAAGCGTGGTGCCATTTCTCTTACACCATACTGTACACTTATTCAATAGAAGGACATCTCTATCATAGATGCAAGCGAAGCAACACATGTTTATACGACATTGAACTACATTAGACCATTGTATCGTACGAAGTCAATGGCCATACGTTTTAAAAATATCGTTTTTTGCGTTTTTTTTAAATAATGTTATGACAATAAAGTCGATGATATTTTGAAGTTAGAGTGAAAAGGGCATGTTTAATAGCAGCTTTCGATCGGCAAATGAAAATTTAAGTTGAGGGAAAGTCGCATTAAATGAAAACAATGTAATAATGGTGCAATTATGTTGGGGCGCTTTAAGCTCTTTCAAATTTTATTTCTTTTCTTTTATTTATGATAAATTGGTGGTCCTGAAAAGGAGAAAATGTATTACAGGAAAGGCTCGATGTGTCACTTGCAAGAACACACGCCTGTAATCGTCGGGTAAATCCTGCACTGATGTCAATTTCTGCGTCGAAGTTTGTGACATGAGAAATAATTTTTTTTCTCGTTTACGCTTACAGATAGACCCATGGTGCATTAAATGTTTTTTTTTCTAAATCGTTATAGCTATCATCCCTTAACTGCATGCTTTGTATATCGCGGACATCCTGTATATGTGATACGACATCTATTCACAAACTGTGGAACTGCCGGAGTTAATCACCGTAGATTATTTACTTGTTAATAACATTTTTGATCTTTTTACAGTGATAATGAAATAAATCATTACAGGTCATTGCCAATTTCAAATAAGCGCATCATATTATGCGTACATCACTCGAATATCCTGATGGATTTTTCCCGCGCATTTCGCCCAGATTATTGGCAATTTTCACCTTTGCGCTCGATTTTAAATTGAACCTAGAATATTTACCAAGTACACATGCAACTTTGACCTTTTCAAAGGTTTCCCTCACATTCAATCTATTCTAAAAATGATTATTATGTGTTTTGGCCGTTGTATGACGTAAAACTCGAGTAGATAAATTTGAAGTTCTATAGGAGACATAGTATACCTCCTCCATAAATATTTGGTATGTACATATTATGTGTCGTCCCTGGAATGAAAGTCTAGTCTTTTGTGCCGATCTATTTAGATAGAAGGAAAGTGCAGCATCGACCGACGGAATATATACAGCACAATATCTATACGAGGAGCTTTCAAAAGTTATTAAAACATCTAATCTACGTAATATTAATAATTAAATATGTATTTTTAGAAATAGTCCTCGTATGATATTGAGGAAGAGATAAAATAGTGTTTGGAGAGAGTTTAGTGATGTTAAAGTGAATAAGAATATAATGTATATATAAATATATATTAAAAAAGTATATTTTCAAAATAAACACACCAATATTTACATAAAAAGGGTTCTTATGTACAGAGAGTATATTATATGCTAAGAGTCGTTCATGTCGTGTAAGTATAGTATAAGAAAAAAGTATAATTCTCATATCGGGGGAAAACAGGTATAATATGTACAAAAAGAATGTATAATAATCAATTGCCACCCCTTCTATTCGCTCAGTGATGCTAGATGCTTTTTTTTGTTTCTCTTGCATTCAAGACAAAATAAGCGATGAATATGTTGGCAGAGAAAAAGTTACCTATGGTCTTTGTTTTGTGGCAGCCAAAGGATTTTTCTACCATCAACTATGTACAAATAATCATCAGAAAATCTCTGAAAATATGTGTATTTGTTACTATATTTACATAGTTTTTGGTTAGTATGAGTTTTTTTATTTTTCTAATGTAAATATATGCAGATGCAGATTCTAGAAAAGTGCAATAAATAAGTTGGAATTATAGCTTGTCATTCAGCGTTAATACACATATATAAATAGACTACATTATAGACGAGAAGCGATTTCAAAATTTCTAGTCGTCTGTAAGGAACCAACCCATTGGGAATGCTATTTTTAATACAGCTAAAATGTCGATTGATATTTATGTCTGTGACTTTTGTGTAGTCGAGTATATGTCTCCATAAAAATAAATGTATATTTTCGCGTTAAATTCCAATAAAAGCATCTAGAAAAATCAATACATGCTTCGAATAAATAGAAAAATTTACTCGTATTTTCCGTTTTTTATATGAAACGAATATTTGTTTTATATAACAAATGTACTGGTAAAAATATTTCCATAAAAGATATGGATTCAGCTTCCTCTCTTGTTCCTATTTATCTCGGTAGGTAACTGGAAATAATATTAAATTTCCATATATCTCTTGTGTATGCTTCGGTTGCTTTATTATAAATACTGGCTTGTTATAAATTTAGAAATCTCAAATGGAAACTCCCATTTTGTATTGCAGATTCGGATTCTACCTTTTTTTGATTGTAATCACAAAAACTATGGTTGTAAACGTCTAGAAAAATACTCAAATTTCATTTCAAAAAGCTATTTGGAATGCTACAAAACCCTATTTTATTCGGTACTTGACAAGCTGTGAATACGTGCACATTGTCCGATTCCCATTTAGATTATTACCTAATCATTAATCCAATACAAATTAGTTAGTGTTGAATATTTGAACAGTAATGAAAGCTATAACATTACAAGAGAGAATAGAAATGATTTACATCTATGGAGACAGTGGTAGAAATATCGATGATGCTTTTACTACTTTTTTACTCACAACATTTTCTCGACAAGATGCGATCGCGTGCTTCTTTTTACAGAGTCGTTTAACAGTGCTCTAGCGAAGGAACTGTACAGCCACGAAAACGTAATCGCCGAAAAATAATTGCTGGAGAAAATAATGCAATTGCAGTATTAGCTAATAATCCGCACATTAGTACTCGAGAAATAGCTCGCGTATCAGGAATTTCTCGGTCCACTATCTGCTAAATATTGAAGCGTAGGCAATTTCATCCATTTAGAGTTTCCATGCATGAAGAACTTCATGGCGATAATTTTCAAAATCGAGTAAGATTTTGTCAATGGGCGCTTCAACGGATACAAGATAATCCCAATTTTTTTGCTCGTGTATTATTTTCTGTCGAGGATACATTTACATCTCACGGTATACGGTAAATCGGCATAACATACATCACTCGAGTATCGAAAATCCCCATTGCTTGCGCCAAGTTGATAATAACCTTATTGGTCTATATTTTATCGATGAAAACCTAAGTGGTGAAAAATATCGAAACATTTTGCAGAATGAATTTCCAGTGTTACTTGAAGACCTTCCCTTGGATGTACGACAAACAATGTGGTTCCAAAATTATGGTTGTCCAGCACATTATTCAAGTACATTAGTAAAGTATTAGATCGAGCCTAGAATCGGCGTTGGATCGATGTAGTCCAGTGTCTTGGGATGCAAAATCGTCAGATTTTAATTTCTTTGACTTCTTTTTGTGGGGTCACTTAAAGTCTGGAGTTTATACAGAAGTGCTAACCACGAGGGAAAACTTGATTGAGCGAATCACAAACGCTTGTTGTTGGCACGATTCAGCGAGCCACCTACATTATGACAAAACTTATTAAGATCTTTGCAGGAATTTGATGCAGTGGTTCAGAGATATTCCGTTGTCTCAAGGTAAAAAACTCACTCAGTATATAACGAGGCATAGAAGACAATAACGTCAGTCTTTAGACATTTTATGAAGAAGATGATAGCAATGATAATAGAAACGTAAACATTCGGAAGACTTCACTTCTTTAAACAACGTTCGTTTAAATCTGCGTTCAATTAATGATGCATCTATTTGGCATCTATTTTGTTCAGAAAAACTCAATTTACTTGGCCTGATCATAAAGTAACAACTTTTGGCCCAAAAATTTGTCTAACTTTGTACATGCTGTAATGTAAAATGAAATGAGATTCGATTTACACAATTACAAAATTTACAAAAATATTGTAAATTTTTTCGGTTTAGGCCAAGCGTTTTGAGTTGATTGGTATCCATCAAAAATCTATAACGTCTAATTTTTGATAAAATTGATTTGTTATGGTTTTGGATCAAATTTCCACAGGTGTATTTGGAATTGTTGGATTTGATACTTATACATATATAATATTCGAATAATTTATCGTGTGATTAGACTTTACAACAACAATTTTTACAATTTGTCGCTTTGAAAATGATATTTTTGTGTGATTTTAAGTATTTTGCAGCTTTTATCATTTTTAATCATTTTTAAAGAAGGTCTATGGAGCTTGCTCTAAACCATTCATAATATGTCCAAAATGTTCTTAACTGGTGGACTTCTAAATTATTCTTTGCAAACTTTATGAACTGTTTAATTGTCACTAATTAAAATCTACTCGAAAAACTTCTTGAACACCACACTAACACTATTAGCACTAGATACTTGGTTCAGCAACTAACTTGCTTTCAGTAGCTGCTACACTCAGTGTAGTTTACTACTGAAGATGTGTATTAGTGGGGTGTTGGAGAAGTTATTCGAGTAGATTCATCTATAAGCCACAGTTCCAGTGTCAGGTCACAGTATTAATTTAGTGCATAGAGTGGGTAGCATCACCAAATCAGAATCCACCAACGGTTCAAAGTCTAAATGAATTTTTTTCCAAGAACAATGTTGCCCAGTGGCTGTTACTTTCTTATAAAACAATAATACTTGGTAATCTCTTCTTTCAGCTTAAGTAATAACGAAAAAGCTTAAGATCGCCACAGATACCGTCATACGTTTCTTTTATGTTTGTAGAATGAGCCAATGGAATTATTGGTTTCAGATTACCATCATAAAGCGATTTTATCCAGACATATTTTCTTCAATATAGAGATTCTTGTAATAGAGTCCAATGATTTTTGCATTTCTTTTGGTTAGAGTCAAATTCCATATCAAGTAATTGAGATCTGAGTAATTTGTTGCAATTTCTTTGGAAGGAACATACATCCGATCACTTGAAAATCACACATTCATTTATATTTTCCTCTTCCGTAAAAGAGTTTGAATGTATTGGAGTTGAAAGCTCGCAATCAGTTCTTTTCAACAATTTGCTGACAGAAGAAATATCATTCATTAGTCATTGCCCTTGCTGACAGGGCTTTAAAACAATTCGTGTTTTGATTCCACTGAGTTAGTTTGACATAACATAAAACGAGTATATATGAATGAAGTATTTTTTGGTCTAACCTACAAAAAATATTTATTGAAAAATAGTTTAAAGTAGTATTTTAACATTTATTTCATAAAGGATGAACAATACACATTTAATGTTCTTGCATTCCCAATTACTTATTTATTGCACTTTTTCTCTAATGGTATTCAAATTTTTGATTTATTTATTTTAATACAGCATCCAGTAATTTCATCTTGATTTTAAAAATTTATCCTAAATCAATCTTTGAAAGCTTTATTTTTATCCTTCTTAACCTAAATATTAGGTAGGTACGTTAAAAAAAACCACAATAAATAAAACTTTCAAAAATTGGATGCTATTCCATTTAGATGATGTACAGTGTATATGTGTATACTTTTTATGACATAAAAATGTTTATCACATCTTTCTTTCATCGAAAGCTTATGTACAGCGGCATATTATGACAAGTGAAAGTCGGATAAACTCGTCAAAGGAACACTTACCTGAATATGAAAATGAAGAGTATAAGGAGCGAAAAGAATACAGCGACGTTATCCATGGTTCGCAGCATGACGAACAGTTGTCTCCTCAGATTCGGCATGAACCTGACCAGTTTGAGGATCCTCAATAAACGGAAGGTCCTCAAAACTGACAGGCCGGAGTCTGAGTGTTCATTTCCCATGAACTTTTGAAATAATTCTATTGCACTGGAACGGAATGTTGAAATATGATAATTTTGATTACAACATTATCCCTCTTACCTTAGAATAACGACTACTCCGTCGAATACATTGAATCCGTTCGCTATGTATCGGAATGGTCCTTCAGCGATAACTTTCAGCACCATTTCAACAGCAAAAATTCCGGAAAATACAATATTACTAATCTCCACTGCGGCAGTTAACGTTTCCGGCTGGTCATGATATTCAATACCCATCGAAAGCGTATTGATCAAGATAGCCAGTAAAATTCCTTGTTGAAAGTACTTATGTTCGACTAATTTTCTTATATATTTTCGAATGATATGTCCCGTTCTGAATACAGCTTTGATCACCAAACAACTCCATACATACAGTTTTGAGCGTTTCACATTTTTATATTCGTTATCGCAGTGCCACATGTCCTGACAGCAGGTGAAATCATCGTCCGGTAACTGTTGAACGTAAATGTCGTCGCCGTTTTTTGGTCGATTTCCGATACCTTTCGAGAGGGAGTCGAAAAACGTGTCCAGAGCTATTTGTCCCGTTGGTAAGGCTGCGTTGATCGCACCTAGCGCTAATAATTCTTGACAAGTCATGGCTTCGCCGTTGATTAGTTCGGAATAGTCTTGGGCGGATTGTTGTTGCGGTGGTGATAGCTGTTGTTGGTTTGGGTTGGAGATTTGCCAAATGTTGCCGTCACCTACAATACATTCCAAGAAAGTTATTTTGATCAACATCTACTGTATTTGGTTTTTTTTAGAAAACATAATGAAAAAGGTATTTCTCGATTTAATCCTTAAGGAGACGAGAGGTGTCTAAAGTGCTACTGAAATTCAAACCGTTTGTAGTGTTTATATTATCAGAAAAACTTCTGGGTATTGACTGCATCAAAGCAGTGTACTGCCTGTATGTCGATACAATAAGAAATAAACTAAGTACAAAATAAAGAAGCACAAAAAACTTCACCCACAAAAAGTGTGTGAGAGATGTGAATGGTCATGATAATTTTACGTGTAAACTACGTTAGAGACCAAGGCCTTCGAATCTTTGTATTGTTGGTGTAGCGCAGTCTGGACAAAACTTGGAGGTCCCATAGTCATTTATTTTATCTCAATATAAACGATATTTGGAGCTGCTGTTGTTTATTAAAACAGATAGAATCTTTGAATTAATGCTACTAAAACTTTTTCGATTTGCATATTCGCCTCCGAATTGGACTGGTTTTTGGATACGAATGTGTGTCAAGGCAATAACCCCAATAGCTGTTGGGAAACGGAACCTGGTCAACTCTTTGGCCTTGATGATTTAATTTTCTGTGTTTGGGAACTGAATCCATACGCCGGCCTCTTGCACAACCCGCTTAAGCACCTCACAAAATATTCTGACTGGCGACTGTGGGCTGCGTACTACCCACTTCTTCAGCAATTGCGCTCTGGAATCCAGGGTTCGCACAATAACACAGAAATAGTTTCATTTTCTGTACAGCTGACAAGGGCGCTCCACGTAGTTTTAGGATCCAGTCCATGAAAGTGATCCGCCAACAACACCACATTTTCCTCCTCAAATCTAAATAATCTAATAATTTTGTGGGGATTTGAACATAAACATTAGCGATGCTGATAGTAGCGCTAATAGACTATTGAATCTCTTTGCTTGTTTTGGTTTGAATGTTTATGTTATTGACTCAATGCGCGTTACATCAACCATAAGCACAGTTCTTGATAATGTGTTGGTTACTGATAAGTCAGGAAAATATTGTTGCAATCTCGGTCAGCCGCTTTTATCTGATCATAAATATCAAGTATTAGACATAAACATTGCTAAGAAATCTGCACCAATCATTACTTACAGGCGTCGTTTTTCAAATGAAGCAATCCTTAATTTTCAATCGTTATTTATCTGAAGAAAATTGGGATAATATTTATCTATCTTCTGATGCTAACGAGCTACCCACATTTTAATAGAAATTCTAAAACTTCTGCGAAAATATGTGGCTGCTATTGTCGAAACGTCCGTTATCAGAAGTAATATAAATCAAAACCTGTATGGCAGTGACATGAAACTTCAGAAATTCAAATTTTGTAAAGGAAATCGTGTTTTGGGATTAAGTAACTGTTAGAAGGAATTATGTGGTGTATGTATATTATAATATGTATGGTGTACTATCTCTATTACACCACCGAGAATTCATATTAAATAGGGTAAGTAGACAAGCAATATTAATGAAGCTTGAATGTTTGGGGAGGAATACTAGGTCATTATACTATAGTAGAACTGCCATAAAATCTTTGATTTTAGCATGATGAAGCCCCTGATCATTACATTCAAAATATTATAGACTTTTTATTATTGAAAATAAGAATAATGGTTTGGATGAAGACATTTTCTCCGTTGGCCTACAGTGTCTTTATTGAAGCCTGTCGAAGTGCCAATATAAGTAAATACATACGTTAGTATTTAATTGAGAAGTTCATATTATTTCCAGACCTTTTTAATAAAGAATATACATATAACAGGGTTGTCACTAAAGTAATGCACACTTGACTCTATTTCGAAAAATACTTATTGAAGGACAGGTCTTCAGCACAATCCTCTCTCTTAGAATTGTGCGATGCGAAAGTGCTTGAATTCGGTTCAGCGTCCCCTTCTTATTGAGAATCCGAATCTGTCGAGTTACATTCCTTCGAAGCTCTTCCAACGTCGGGCAAATGTATCCCTCGAGTTCGGGCAAGTGGTCGAAGTCAGGTGTGCTCAACGCAGGACTATAAACTGATCGGCGGAGCGAGAACATTATCGAGACAAAGCAATACAGTAACATTTCTGGAGTAGTTTACGATAGAAACCTTTTGTAGTACGCTTTGGAACTCGATTTTTGGCTATTATGTCGGCATATTTTTGTCCCGAAGGACTGTTCTCATGTATGTTCTATTTCTTACACATTCATGTGTTCTTGGGACATAAATCTAAATACTTGCGACGTCTCCATGAACTGACTACATTGCCTAAAATTTTCCATTAATATGGAGGCATTTAGAATATTGGCTCCACATTTTTGACAGATTCTGTACACTCGTGAAACCTTGTAAAACACGTAAAACTCCTTCTAGGTTCTCTGAGTGAGTGTGATAGTCATGAAAAATGGTAATGAATCGCTCAAGTCTAGGTCCAAATATTATCAAAAGCGCTTAAAGAGATACTCGGCCGCTAAGGCAATAGGAAAACCGCTTTGTAGTGTAAGAAGTCATAGCGTTTTACAGAGCAAAAGATTTGGCCTAAGACCAGGTGCACAATGGAGCTCTTGGATATTTATTCCTGATAATACAGCTGCACAGTATCAGGAATGATGTCCTACTGATGAGGACTGAAAAGTCTAAACCACGTATCTGTTTTGTCGAATTTACATTTTCAAACATTTCCTCTTCTTCTTCTTAATTTATTTACCCACTGATCAATATTTTTGAGCCTAGTTACCATCCATCAATACATTCCAAATCAATATGTGGAAGTTCCATTGAAAAAGATCCATCCAATCATAGAGCAAAAAAATGGAAGTTGTAGATACGAACGAGCTTATACGTTCGCAGCATATACCGTGAAATTTACTATTGTGTAGTAGACGCACACATATAAATTAAACCCTACTCTACTGCCGCCTCATTCGAATGTGGGTGATCAATAACAGCAAAGCAAGGCATCGTTCTATTCTAAAATAAAGAACAAAATCCTCGTATATAATACCGCGGAATACTCACTGGATCTTCTATATTTGCTTTAAAGATATACAGTAGATACCCCCGTTTCCCACTACATACGTATATAACTCTAGTACACACGTCATTATATACTCGTAGTTTCCAAGTTCGGGAAAGAGTTTCAGGTTCTTCGACAGCGAGAGCTCTTAATACGAGCTTAAAGTAAAGAGTAGACGGTCTTCTTTGAATTAACCACGGGAAATTTTCACGTAGTCGCCGCGACGTTGCGGCAGTCTTGTTTGAACAAGTCTCACGGGATCCGATAGTACCTACCTGTTTGCGTCATTTTCTCGCTGGAGCAGACGTTTTTCTTGTCTAAAGTTTCCATACTGGGTATTAGCAGATTAGGTGATGTACCGCCGGTAGGTGAAGATTCACCGTGCAGTAAGACTACGTCGCTGAACATGACAGACGGCCGACGACCCTGTAATGATTTTTAGTGTTAATAATCGTAAAAATGTGTTATGATGTAATGCCTGTTTACGTCATTGTTATTGGATTGGATGTCTTGATTCGAGTTGGAAGGAACTTTGAGTAGTCCCGGTCTACCACCGAATATTTCTTTCTCCTCCAATTTCTGCTCTTTTGCAGCAATCTCGGTCACTGATATGGAACTTGTTCTTGAACAGGTCTGTGTGTTTTGGACTACCTGCGGTTGTTGCTGTGAAGATTGCTGCTGAAGTAAGTTAATCTTAATATTTAATTGAAGAGTTCGTATAAGAAGAAATTTACCACATGTCTTAATCTCGGACAACATGGATGGTGTCTCTTATTATAATTAAGTCTTATAGTCTCCCCGGCCATGATTTTCTGCTCCCTTCTCTGCTCCCTCCTATACTTAAATAACCTAATCTTCTTTATAAGTCTTCTTTTACTCCGTCTCCATAGATGCGCTATGTACTTGACGATTTCGGCGTAACAGCTCGTCGGCTCGCTATTATTCGTGGAAGAAGCTAAAGTACTGCTACTCTGGAAGCGGGCCCTCTCCAATCGCATACGTTCCATTTCGCGTTTCTTTGTTTCGGAAAACTGCGTTGCTATGACGACTAAACAAAGGTTGATCATAAAAAACGAACCGATCTGTAAAATCGAAATAAATCTTTTAGAAATCATTTCATATAAGTTTAAGTAAACTGAATTACCACAATTAATAATACAAAATATATCCAATCCCAAAAACTGTGAGCGTCTTGTACGTAGTACATAATATCCGTCCAACCCTCTAAGGATATTACCTGAAACAATTACATATCTAGCGTTAGTCCAATTCCCCACATATTCAAAGGTAATTTTTCGTAAAACGATACACAGATAGAAGTAACTTACCAGAAAGATGGCGACCCAGGCCAGACCGATGTTATCAAACGAAATAGTCCCCTGGAAAGGATTCTCGCCGCCTTCTTTGCATAACGTGTAATACTGGTTCCAGTTGACGCAACCCTGAGCCTTCTCCTGAGACTGTTCGTAACTCAAGCTGCAAGTTTTATTCGCTATCTTGTACGGTGGCAGATCCGTACAGTAATGCATGCCGGAGTGATCTTTTTTACTGCATATGTATTCGGTCTCCTGTGTTGTTTGGTAATACGGTGAAAACTCCCTGAAAAATTAGAGAGAAGAAGTCGAATTTAGAGGGTAACATTGCCGCGGAGATACGATAACTCTCGCTCAGCTAGGATATACACAACATATGTGTAGAAACTGTGATGTGTTGCTCGTGTGTTCGTTCCGATATTTACAAAGATTCGATGTATGTTTGTTGTGTCGATTTTGTGCCGTTGTATGAGGAGGTGTGTTGTATAGATTGTGTGATGTGTGTTTAGTGATGACAGTGTATCTTGTCAAATATACGCGAAAGCCTTATTTCCTCGGATATATTTTTTTTTATTTCATTTTCAGTACACAGATTATTCGGTTTTTGCATGGGATGCTCGAGAGAATTTAGTTCTGCTTGATTTATTTGTTAAATATAAACATCTCTGTTACAAGAGTATTTTCAAGTTACGCTGTAGAAGAGAGAAGCTTGTCAAATAAAATTATGAGAAGTTAAGTAAATATTGATGTTTTATTAATATATAAAAATGAGGGCTTAAGCACACAAACAAATACAAAATCAGATGTTCTAAACTGGTATTCTCATTACTAAACCTCTGAAAGGAGTCGCCCGAATTACTTGCTTTCAGATTAAAGGAAAAGAACTTACTCTGTTCAGGAAGTAATATTACATTTTTTCATAGAACAAAGAAAGATCTGTTGCCGTATTTCTATAAAGAAAACAACTTAGTGCTTTGTAATTATATAATACGTTCATTGAAGAAAATTGGATTAATTGAATACACGCCACAAGTTAATGGTGTCTTTTGAAGGACAGTTTATCTCGAGGTTGAAAATGTGCACTTTTACACAATGGTAATAAATATGGTTGTATACCAAAGCAACCACTATGAAACAGGGATACGGCACAATATCATTGATCCTAAAACATATAAAGTATGAAAAACATCAGTGGGTGATTGGTGTCGATCTAAGAATGGTAAATTTTTCTTCAGGCAACAAAATGGTTACACAAAATATCCGTGCTTTTATGTCTTTAGGACAGCATTGGATTACTAGAAACTGGCATGTAAAAAATGTTTCACTTCAAGAAGAACACAATATTTTTCACGTACCATTGCTTGACAGAAAGAATATCATCTTTCCACGACTGCATATCAAGCTGGGACTTATGAACCAATCTGCTAAAGCTTTACCTCGAGATGGATCGTGTTTTGAGTATTTAAAACAAAACTTGTTATGGTTTAGCACAGAAAAACTAATGGTCCTGAGATAAGGCAACTTTTCAATAACCTGTGGTTCACGGAATCAATGAACTTGATCTCTCTTAGATCGTTTTCCTAAATAGAACAGAAAGAGTGGATTTCAAAAATAGATTTAATAACACAAATGTCTGTTGGTCAGCGTTATGGGAAAATTGACAATTGGGACAAAAACCTATAACAACATGTTCCTTTGAAGAAATGCATTTCGGAATTTGGTGGAAAAATTAAACCTATTCATGAATCTATTTTAGTTACACATTTGCTTCAGTAGTTCCTCAAAGCTTAATACAATTAAATGTTTCCTTAGCTGTTCGATTCAAAATATAAAGACCGTCTGACGCGACCATGGCTTATCGTAATGAAATCTTTGAAGGAATTCCACCACTTTAAATTATACAGGGTGTCCGCGATATACAAAGCATGCTTTTAAGGGATGATAGCTACAACGATTTAGAAACAAAAACATATAATACACCTTGGGTCTATCTGTAAGCGTAAACAAGAAAAAAAATTATTTCTAAAAAACCTTATTTGGTCAAACTGTACAAGAAAACTCATCTATATTGCTTCTTAAATAACCAAAAAACCATATCAAAAATTTAGGGTTGAAAATAACTG
This sequence comes from Popillia japonica, assembly GCA_004785975.1. NCBI lineage: Eukaryota > Metazoa > Arthropoda > Insecta > Coleoptera > Scarabaeidae > Popillia > Popillia japonica. Next base: position 52,604 of record SMLS01067727.1, read on the forward strand.
AAAACAACGATGAAAACGAATTATTTCATACTTTGAATTTGAAGCGTGGTGTCATTTCTCTTCCATCACACTGTACTCATTAGAAGCGCAGATGCCAGCCAAGCATCATCTGCTTATACGACCTTGAACTTGTATCATACGAAGTCAATGGCCATACGTTTTAAAATAAAGGTACCTTTGCGTTTTTTTTTAATAATGTTATGACAATAAAATGTTGATGTTATGTTGAAGTTAGAGTGAAAAGGGCGTATTTAATAGCAGCCTCCGATCGGTAAATGAAAATTTAAGTTGAGGGAAAGTCGCATTGAACGAAAATGTAATTATTGCAATTATGTTATAGCGCTTTAAGCTCTTTCGTAAAGGCTACTACAAAATTGAGTTATCTTCTTTTATTTGTGATAAATTGGTGGTCCTAAAAAGGACTTTTTTGAGAGACAGGAGAAAATGTATGACAGGAAAGGCTTGATGTGTTGCAACACACGCCTGTAATCGTCGGGTAAATCTTGCACTGATCAGCTGCCGGTGTACAGTATGCATCGAAGTTTGTGACATGAGAAATAATTTTTTTTCTCGTTTATGCTTATAGATAGACCCAAGGTGTATTATATGTTTTTGGTTCTAAATGGTTGTAGCTATCATCCCTTAAAAGCATGCTTTGTATTTCGCGGACACCCTGTATAATTTGAACAAAAATTGCTTTCATTTTCGCACTTGAGAGTTGAATGATCAATTTCGGGAAAGCGCCTTTTGTGATGGCTCGGGGGTGGTTTGGGAGCGTCATGTACCAGGGATTCTTTATTTTGTGCACAACACAATGCGACAAGAGCACCATATACATTACCGTCCATATACGTGTATATGGGGACGACTACAAAATTGACGTTTCCTTTGTTTTGAATAGAAATATGGAGTTGGTTTGTAGTAATATTTATTAATATACAGGGTTTCCACGGCCGAGCGGGACATAGAGGGAATACATACAATCGGTTTTCGGTGAATATTATCTCCCTTTAACTCCTTTTTTTGGAATACTGGGGTCCAATTCATCCCACAGCAGATCTATTGGCGAAAGATGTGAAGATTGGGGTGGTCATATCATCCGCATCAACTTGCTTTTTTTCCTCAAGTGACATTAAATACGTTCTACATTAACGAGATGAATGTTTGCGGTCGTTATCTTCTTGAAAGACGAAATTTTGGCCACATAATCTTTCCACACTTGGCATCGCATTATCTTGTAACATTTTCAAGTAACCTTCATGACGCAGGATCCCATCTATTTTTATTAAATCGCCTACAGCTGACCACCAAAAACAACCCCAAACCATCACAGTACTACCACCATATTTCACTGCAGGAACCACAAATTGGTCACTCACTCTTTCTCTAGTTTGCAGCCTCACAAATGATCGACGTTTTGAACCAAAGGTTTGGAATTTCCATTCATCTGTCCATAACACTTTGTGCCACTGCTAAAACGCCCAATCTTTGTGTTGAATGGCCCATTCTAATCTCATTTTTTTGTTTTTCTGTTTCAGCAATGGCTTTTTTGCAACTATCTGCACTACCTTTATCTATCTATATCTGTAAAAAGTCTTCGTTTTATTGTCGTGGGAGATATCGGTGCGTTTCTCGAAATATTTAGTAGCTGGGCGATCTCTGGGGCGGTGAGAATCCTATTTCGTTTGGAAGCTACCACTATAAATTGATCCTCAGCGGCCGTCGTCGCCCTTTTTCACCGTGACCGTTTTGTATTGGGCAGTGAACCTTCACTTTTTTAGCGATTTGTGTTATTGAATATCTTTCACCACGTGGTGTTATATTAGCTGAACGTTTTTCAATTGATATCTCTTGTCGTTTCGGCATTTTCAATGACGTTCTTGGACAATAAGCTGCTTTTATGCAAGATGGGCCACCATACCATACGCTCAAATCTGTCTGAAGAAATTGGTGTTGCATGAGAAAATTTCGATACTAAATTACCGGACCTGAATCCTGTTAAGAATATTTGGAATTTGTTAAAATTTAAATTACAGTTTAGAAGAAAGACGTGACAATTCAAAATAATTAGAATATATAGTAAGCGATGTTGTTTGTCTAAATAGTATGACCTGAAAATAAAAGCCAGAATTTTGGTGTCATGAAATATTAATGCCTCCGTAGTATAGGACAAAGGGGATGCATCGAACACAGAAGAGCCTATGCGCATCGAATATGCAATCAGATTTACCAGTGTATCAGTCTCTTAGGATGTAAAAAATATAGCCGAGTATGTGCATGATATCAGTGTGGTAGTTAATACAAAAATTTCTAAACAATTGATACAATTGGCGGATATATCTATTATCCAAACATTTAGACATCAGCCAGTATATACATAGTACCAGAGGCAATCCAATAGCTGTTGGTTAGGAAATCTGACGATTCAATTCTCTCTTGATAAATATTACTAAGGTTTTGTCTCTACCGTAGGTGACAACTCACGTTACAGTGATCTTCTGACAGTTTTCACTTACTTTTTCAACCTCTAAAAAAATTTCAAAAAGGTCCTTTTTTGGACGTTGAGTAGTATCTGATTGATGGTTTCATTTAAAAATACTTAATTTTGCTATTATGCTTTAACTTATTATCTAACATGCTAACAAGGGGAACACCAGAGTACCAATAATCTTCATGAGTTTCAACTATGTTGTAGAGGGACCTCCCCTGAGTATCTAGGTACGAGCTTTTATAGTAACGCGCACTAGTTTATGACAAAAGTCAACGTAGTTGCGCGCGTTCTTTCTATACCGTTAATGTTGGTCTCCGTATAAGCAAGTGTGAGTAGTCCTGTGGATTGGATCTATGCCTACCACCCTGGTGGCTCGCTATTTCATGCAAATTATTCATAAATGATATTTTTCGCCGTGGGAATTTTATTAATAAATAAATTTGAAGCAACTTACAAATTACTAATCATGCGTGTTTAATCATTGGCACGAAGGCAGGAGCAAAAAATATGATTTATTAATAATTTGCATTAAATATAATGGGTAATATTGTGCACCCTGGTGGCTGGCGTTCGATTCCTGCCGGCGTGGATCCAGTCCACAACGCTACGCACGCTTGCTTATACAAATACCAACATTAACGGTATAAAAAGAACGCACACAACAATCAATAAAATCTCGTACCTGGATACACTGGGAAGGTCCCTCTATAACATAGTTAAGACTCATCAAGATCCGTGTTGTACAACCCTGGTATTCCCCTTGTAAGAGATCTGAATTCTGAATATTTTTATATAAGTAGAAGATAAATATATCTCCATCTTCTTAAAAAGTTTGAAATATAAAAACATATTTGTTTTTCTTTTTATTTTTACTTCAACCTTCTTTCTACGTCTTCAACTTCAGAAAAAAAACAGGATCTATTTTTAACGAGATTCTTCGTGTGAATATAGTCAATCTTGCTACGCTCTACAATGTTTCTTTTCCGTTTATCCTCGTTTACGTCTCTTTTACCGACGCCCACACTCGTAGCTGCCAGTGAATGAGAAAATTGGGTAAAAAGGATATGAGGAACAGTATTGGCGAAGGTTAAAGGTCAGTTTCACCCGATTTATATTGGACTTATCTGGTATTGGTTTCACGATGTATTAATAAATATATATTTATATATTTTGATTAATTGGTATTTCATAAATGTCAACGTATTAGATTCTGCTTACAGCTAATTCAATGAGATCCAATAATAATTACGACATTAAAAATCGCAAGACCTGAAATTGTGATCGTGAAAAGCGCATTTACTGCTGAAAAGATACACATTTCCTCCCATATATTCGCAACACAAGCGACATCTATACATTTCCTCCAAAAATAAACAGCTTTAATTCTTGTGACGTCGAATACAACAGCGAATGGCCAATTCCAACCGCCAAGCGCAATCGTTCGGATGACATTCTTCAGCACGCTACAGGCAACTACGGAAACAAAAACAAATCGGGCGGTAAATTAAACGCTATTATGTCGGTGGAAAGAGACGACCGCTTAAACAATCCCGCACCCGCTTTCACTAGCGTCCCCAGAATGCCGGTCCGTTTCCACAATAAAGGCACCATCTATTATCGACGGGACGGGACGTGTCGACATTCAAAAGGAGTAGTCGTTTCGAAACGAATTCGCCAAACGACAATAATAGACGAAGACTACGATAATAATTGGGTAATATTGAATTCCGAGGGTAGTAGGAGTGACGTATTTCAATTGATATTAAAATGTCCCGTCACATTCGAATTGATCCCGAGTGGTCTTCTGTATATGGGGAACCTGTACCGCTGTCTAGTCTCTTGGGAACCAATTTGAGGTTTATTGAAGAATTTTTATTCGCTTGAAATACGAGGTGAACTAGCAAGTTTATCACCGTCGAAAGCTGTTGCTATTTTTATCGACGAATTTGTCTTGAGTTAAATTCTTATTGGATAGAATTTGCATAATTACATTCTCGTTTAACAATACAATCAAATTCAATATACATTTCAAGGAGGAAATACAAACTCCATAAAGTACATAAACCTTTCAAGTATCTTTGTATCGAAGTTCGTTTAGCAACTGTAAAATGCACTTTATTATCTCCTGGTGCGACAGTAACGTTCTGTGTACAGTATCTTCAAAAGAAAACATCACGACGCCTTTATTTAATTTGCTCATCGTAAAGTTGATAGTCGTATCTCCTCTTCTTGTATACGCTGACTAAAAGTGTAAGCATATTCATCCTTTGACAACGTCTTAACGTTCTGAGATGCAATTTATCTTGCTGTGCTGCATATGCATACATTTCATGTAGTACTTGTACTGGGGAATGTATGTATGTAAGTACATATACAAGGAGACGTTTCCGGTTTACTAATGTTATATATGTATGTTCTTATAGAATAAAGTTCAATACTTGTTTGTGCGCTAATTTTGTGTAGTATTAATGTAGTTAACCTAACCGTTTGATATTCATTCTTCATTGATTACCAGTTTTCTATTGGATTCTGTGGTATCTCTACCTTCGGAATATTTTGTATAATAATAAGGTATTCATTTTCCCAACAGAAAATTCCAATTACGGGACAAATATACTGTATAGAGACAATTTCAGTAGGTACTATTTTATTTTTTTTATAATACTTGTACGAGGGGTTAGGTAGAAACTAAATCTTTAGACCAGCTGGAAGACTTAGGGGAGACCTAGCTGTTATTAGGTGCATTGTGACAAAAACAGTTATGTTGTAGCAAGAGACCGAGTATCAGACAGGTTAAACCAAGTTGGAGAGCATTGAAATTCTTTCATTAATCAATTTTAGAGAAATATAAAGCTAATTATTTATGTAAAATTTAGACAATAATTTAGGTTTATTTAAGTAACCAAGAATTCACCAGAAAATGTCATTAAGATAAATTTTGTAAAGACCAAATGTTTTAACTAATGTAAAATATTATGTTAAAAGGAATATCTGAAATAAAATAATGTTGATAGGTAAAAAGATTATATTAGTGAAAACTAACCTCAAAAAATTATTAAATTAAGGGAAATTGATTTTTTTCATATCTTCAAGTTGTCAATATCAAAATTGTTTTCCATTTTCATCAATAGAAATCATCGATTAGATATCAATTTTTGAGAAAAATTTGAATAACGGGAGTATGTTTTTGATCGTCAACGAGTTAACTGGTTATGTATTGCCTTCTTCGAAAAACAACGCCAACAGATTTGTATCTAAAATTATTTTATTGAATCGATTATTAATCCTTAATTTATTGTTCCAAGCCCGAGAACTGACCAAATCTTCACCATCTATCCTGATTTACCATTTTCCAAGGCTGTAATTCCAGATATAGGTCTATCCTAAAAATAAGGTTAGAATTTCCAATCCATTTTATTGTTGCATTTTGATCCATTCCGTTTGTTTATTTCACCAATTTAATTATTATAAAAATCAATTTGAGAGATTATAACTCTAAATTTTATAGAAAATAGTACTATTTTCATTATTTTAAACTATCTATAAAACCGACGCCGAACCACAAATTTAAGGTGGCCTTGAGTTTATATTTTAATTAAACCAATCATAAAGCCGATAAGGTCGTTTTCTATTTTAAGATTAAAGTTTGTTCATGTTCCAACAGAGGTCGCAAATAATAAGTTTTTGTTAAATAAATAAATAATTATTTATTAGTTTAAGTACATTTTGTTTTTATGTTTAATCGAACTGAAAACTAAATAACCACTCTGTTGACCCAATAAAAAATTAATCATCTTAAAGTCGACGCAGGTGACCCCGTTATGTTCAATATATTTTATTTTTTTCAAAAGAATTGAAATTATTCTTCTTTTACACATGTTGAGTGAGCAATTGGAACGGGAGCATATTTATCTCCATTATGTAGAACAACTGCTTTCCGAATCTACTGTTAATGATTTAAATATCAATATAATATTACTATTACTGTCACTGCTGAAGGCCGTGCAAGAAGTCAAAATCAGAGATGCTTTAAATGAAGACAGTGTGTGTCTTTGAATGCACCTCTTAAAATAAGCATTTATTGTGGAAATCTGGAATCAAGTAGAAGGTCTACATTGTCTATTACAAACCGGGTTATCCAAATTTTGAACGTTATTATTTTGGTTGCTTGTGATCTTTGGTTTGCTGATTCTAATTCTCTTTAGTAGATTCAAACCAACAAAGATGTTGAATGCTTTCTCCGCCAATCGATTCCACCTATCATCATGCTCAGCTCTTATTTCTTTGTGTTGGCTAAAAAGTGTACTTCTCTAGTGTAATTTTTACTTTATGTTACTCGTCTATCAGAATAGCTTTTAATTCTGACGTTGGGGGAGATACATACATTGAATCTCTGTTTTTTTTTTGGTAAATTCAAGAACGATAGTTTGCAGTAACACCTAAACACCACAATGTTTAGTTATGTAAAAATATCGTCCGAATTAATTAATTGCTGTCGTATTTTGATTTAATCATTGATGATATTTGCTTAACATAAAGCTAGAAAAGCTTCGATCAGCTGTTAAATCCATTTACTGGAAAACCCATTTCCAAAATCCGATCCCATTTATTTTCTAATACAAGACGTATGCATTACTAAATAAAAGTAAAAATATGATCGTCTATGCAAATAATGAACATACTAGCTTCTAAGGTGCACCATATTCCTAACACATTTCCATCTAAAGGTATAGCAGCACTGCAAAATAGTATCCCATTTGTCTCTCTCAAAGTATCCTTGCTCGTCCTTCTTACATCGCTTTGTGCACAGCTACGAACGTCTCCGTTAAATATACAGCATTCATCACCATTAAGATTTTGATTCAATCTCGCCGTCGGAGTCGGTATTGTAGTTACATGTTAGCTCCGGGCAACGAAAGCACCATCGCGATACGGTTTCTTGATGGCTAGCTCGCAACACTATTGTGTGTAGTGTTAAAATAGAAAAGCAAGACGGACAGAATGCTAGCACTAAACGAGAAGGTCGCACATATGAATGTATGTACGTATATTGCTCGTGCAGACGTCGCAGTTGTATACACATTAATTTGACTTGGGACGTAAATGGTGGGATCTCTCAACGTTGATTAAATAAAAGAGTTGTTGGGAGATTCATTTCGGTAATTATCAAGTAAATTTAGGCTAATTAGAATAGTTAGAAAATAAAATTTTGTTATTATAATCTACAACAAGTTATTACAAGTTATACAAAATGATATGGAAGAAAAACAATTTTCTTTCCTGCTGCTAAAATATCGTTTGCTGCAAATCTCCCCTGGTGAAAATTACATTTACGCAAAGGGGTAGAAAGGGCAAGAGGAGGCGAGTCAGCTTTTGCTCGCGTACAAAACTCAAATCTAATACTTTAAAGGGAAGAACACCGTACACAATAAGATAAAGGATGAAGATTATGGCGTTGAAATAACGGCACTTTTACGTTATTATAAAAGTCCAATTTTTGCAGTCAGCCACCGTATATAATTCAATCGTTGTTTAACAAATTAAACCACGATCCCGTCCGCGTACTGCCGACTTAATTTTTTGTTTAATTCGGCGAAATAACACGCAACAAACAAAGAACGGAACGAGGGAGTTTTGTAAAAGGCAGCGGTCGATTATGAAAATTATCTTCTTGTTTACGAGATTTTTTTTTAATCATCTCCTGCTAGTAGTTTAGAACATGAGGTAATTGATAGAATTTTTTGCTTTCACATGGTCATTTGGTTTAAATTAACATAGATTATACAAGATTATAACTCTAAAATAGGGGGAAGTAAAAGCACATCGAACCTGAAATTTATTGTGTAGCAATAACGAAATTAGAAAAGGTTTTTTAGTCAAGTCCTCCAACTGAATTTCCTTTTCAATTAGGTCCATTCAATGGATCCAAAGTATCGGTAGTTGTAGAGTGATGCTGATGGTGCTTCCTTACACAATAAATCAAGTATTTCTTCCATTAATGCTAACTGAACAGTATAATATTCAATAAGTTTCTAGAATAGAAATGAAAAACACGATTTTATGGCTTAAAATGCTTTTTATTATTCAGTATATTCTCCCAAAAGCTCAATACATTTATTCCGACGTTCCTTCAATTTATAAATTCCATCCCTATAGTGGTTTTCCGGAAGGTCTGCAAAATACTCGTCTACGGCTGCTATAACTTTATCATTAGACGGAAAATGTTTTCCACGCATGAATTTTTTAAGATGTGAGAACAGCCAGCAGTCAGAGGGAGCCAAATCTGGTGAATACGGTGGATGATCAAGTAATTCGTACTTCAATTAATTGAATTTAGCCATTGTTAAAACACTTTTGTGAGAGGGTGCATTGTCTTCATGAAAAAAGATTTTTTGCTTCTGCAAACCAGGTCTTTTTTCACGAATCATCCAATTGATCCAAAAGTTTGCAGTAATATACAGAGTTGATTGTTTTATCAGTTTGAAGATAATCCACCAACAATATCCCTTTAGCATCCCAAAAAACTTGCCATAACCTTCTTTGCTGATTTTTGGACACGAACTCGTTTTGGAGCTGAAGAACCAGGTTCACACCACTCTTTAGCTCATGTTTTGATTCAGGATCATGGTGATAGACCCAAGTCTCACCCATAGTGATGAATAGACGTACAAAATCCTTTTTAAAACGCTCCACATGTTGAGAAAGTCGCATTCGAACTTGTTTTTGTTCCATTGTTAACGAATGCGGCACCCATTGTGCACACAGCTTTTTGAAACTAAAAACTTCCCTTAAAATATGGCTTACACTGCCTAATCAGATGTCTAGAGCCTCTACAAGATCTCTCTCAGTCAATCGACGATCTTCTTTTCGGACGTCCTTGACGTGGATCGTCTTCAAGACGTACGACTACGTTTAAACTCAGCAACCCAGTTATATACTATTGCAAGTGAAGGCGAAGAGTCCTTATACACTTTTAACAATTGTACACGAATCTGTTTTGGTTCTACACCTTCCAAAAATAAGAATTCAATCACTGAACGATACTTGATTTTTTCCATATTAAAAAAAACAGCTGTAAATATGTATAAGACTGAGTTGACAGATCTACACAAAACCTACTACCGCCATCTATGTGTGATTCTAGAAACTTATTGAACAACCGGTGCTAGAGAAGTTGAATTTCTTCTGTTTGCAAATTTTTGGATGTCTCCTTTGATGAAATTCAGATTTTCATACACACAACTTTTAATCCTCAGATTAAGCAATCGTAGACTGATTAGTTATGGATAATGAAAATTTTCATTATCTCTTTCATTATTTTCTACCTCTAGATTTGAAAAAGCTAGTTTCTGTTATCTACATAGGCAGTTGGCAAAATAGTTTCGAACAAACTGTTCTGCCATTTCAACAAAAAGTGGGAGAACCTAATGCGTCTATTCTCGTCCTTTTTTCAGTGAAAAGGAACCGAAAAAAGTAGTACAGTCTGTTTCAGCGTTGAGAAGATCGCAGAAATTGTAAGCTAGAGGTATAGCTCATAGTTGTATCAATGCTTCATGAATTGCTTAAACTCATGAGAAAATTTCGTACTAGACAAATGTTTTTACGAATATATGTATCTGTATGGAAAAACTGGCCAAGATTTCTGGGCTATGAGAGCAATTTCCTATTTGTCAAACACTATTGGCGAGCTGTTAACTATGAATTCAACGTTTGAAAAAAGTCATGTAAGAGATGTTCCAGTCCAGCACCGCTAGGTATCTTCATCCCTTGTGATGTTCACTCATAAAATTTGGCACAAAGTTTGGTTTTTAGAATTCCTAGAGAAACTGAGACTTCTAAATGCAGGAAATGATACTAGAAAAGATAAAACATTGAAAAATCACGTATTGGTCAGTAAAAGTGGATGCCTAAAAAAAGGTCTAACAGTCGTATGGGAGAAAGTTTTAAGAGTTGTTAAAGTTCTTGAAGACGATTTCGTGAAGACGAAAATTATTTCAGGAAAAGAGACGGGGAAACTTGAGAGAAATTGAGAAAACGTGAAATTACGTTCTTGGTCATCAGTTGGAGTTTTATTCTGCGTAACCAATTTTCCAACTTCCAGGAATTCTTCTAATAGCAACACATTTTTAGCCAATACAAACTTACCTAAAATGGTGGAGTGCTTATGATAAAAGTTACCTAAAAAAATTAGTCGCTTTTGCAAAATTATTTCATTAATTTGAGGAGTCATAGGTATTTCCTCTAAAGGACCTCTAACCACATTATCATTTTTAAAATTCTAGAGTATTTATACTGTTTGTGTATATCAGGTTTGCCCAAGTATAGTGGTATTGCGCTGTACAGTCTAACCACAAATCGTTGCTGCTTGTTTGCAGATTGTAAAAGTTCTTCTATGTAGGTACGTATGTACATACAATCTGAGCTAATAAATCTACAGAGGTGGACAAATGTTCTGGTACGACTATTATGCTATTTTGTTATTCCTTCAACGTATTCTTCGACAATTTCTGAAAGGACGTTTTGGAGGTGTTGATGGGAAAAATCATATTGAAGGCATAATTTTAATATATCAGTGATGTCATCAGTTGTTAGAATATTGCTTGTCATTGCCGACAAGTAGTTCAGCGCCTAGTGCGCCCGCATCATAGTTCGGCGGTACTGGGTTCGAACCCCGATATGTTCCTTCTGAGTTAGGTTTTCTGTAGTTCCCCAAATTACACGGCAAATACGGAAAGGCAACCTCTTAAGTCGGTCAACAGTCGCAGGTGTAATCATAACTCATGGCTAGCCCTGTAATTGGCGCAAGCTGTTGGGGGATGTGGAGGCATGGATTATTATTATTATTTTAATGAAATGCTCTGTGTATTATTGCTTATTATAAATCCTCAACTAATTTGAAAGTTGTCTTTATAATCAACTAAAACCTTCGTGGAAAAACCAATTTTATCTTCAACGGAGAAAAGTTTATTCTTGAAATTAAGCACCTAATTCTAGCGTCATTGTTATAATTGATGTAATTGAGAGTAGTATTAAATGCATAACGTGCCAATACCAAAACTGGTCACTATAGAAATAGCTATATCTTAGAAGGGTGTAGTTGAAATAGGACTTAAATTTGGCGTTAAGCAGTTGAATATTTTATAAATATGTTTAGTCTGATTTAGATTCCGAGAATAATTTGGGAGAAACCGCCAAATACACAATTTAGGCCCTGCTACTAAAGCAGTCCTATTGCATTCATTACTTTTAAAAAGCGGAGAAAAAGGTTTGGAGAAATTATATTGGTATTCATATAAAGTTTTATACCTACTTACATTAATTCAAAAAACATATTTGCCTTTATCAATATTTATTTAAGGTCTCATATTTTTACGATGCTTTTATTTTCTACTGACAATTTTTTTTCTAATACACAAGGCTTCGTTTCGCATATATTATTTCAACATCATGCATCGCGTGCATTTGTTGACGTATAATAGTGTTATGATTGTGCACTCTTGAATGTATGTATTTGAATTTTGTGCAATGTGCTGTGTCGTTGTATCGTGTGTAGTTTAGCGTTTGTGTTTGCTAAAATAAATATTAAACATTGAATAGAATGAGAAAATGAATGTTAGAGAACATACGCAGTAGCTAGAGATTGTATAATATCCTGTAATAAAACGATATTTTATAGCGGACAGGACTATTTTTCTTACGAAATTTCATTCAAGGTAGACCGTGTAAACACAGTTCGTACTTTAATAGAAATAAGACGGTTTCAAGAAACGTTAATAGATGATATAAAAGGTCGCGCGAGTCGTTAGTGGAATTTCATAAGAGCCATAACTAAAATTTGTTTGCAGGTGTTAGAATAGTAGGTCAGTTCGGAAGGTTAGAATTTTGAGCAATCGAGCTTTAGTATTTTTGCTGTAAACAAGTAAATTGTAATAGTCTGTTATGTAAAGATAACTTAAATTAAAAATGTTTTCAGCAGTAAGAAATGCTACAAGACAAATTGTATGTCTCTGTAATAGAATGCAGCAAAATATTGTCAGTTTATTTGCTTTTCTTCTTATTTGTACTTTTTGAGTTCATATAAAGTTACTCTTTCATCTTCTTCATAACGGTGTTGAACCAGAAAGTAAAAAAAAGCAGGCATAATGGAGTGACATTCTATATGAGATAAAATAATTGCAGTGCGCCTCTATGGTTAGAAAAATCAGTAAGTATAATCCAATGTTGTGCTTCAACAGTAAGTAAAAACTATAAAGAGGTTAGTTTGTATCCAATGTTTTGAACATGATTGACATAGATACTACCACTTATTAGTGGAGCATGCAAAAATTACACAATAACCATGTCAAAGAGAAAAAGAATTTTTTTATGGTATGAATAAGAACGTAGGAAAAGATATTGATAAAATATTGGTAAAAGTACCTATAGCTTGTAAAATACATGTATGTAGGAGCCAATATTTTAGAATTAACCAGACAAAGCATCTGCAATAACTAGAGCCAACTAAAAAGGAATATAAATTACTTGGCCAATCAACATTTCAACAAGATTAGACTGTACTAATAATAAATGATCACTAAGAAGAAATTATACTACAAAAAGACCAAGGTACCAAAATGAGCCTGAATCTGATAAATGAAAAACAAGAGAGCCACCGATAAAAATGACATATCATCAAAATTTTGAAAATCTAACTTAATCTGCACCTTAAACATAAAAAAAAAAAATCTAAATTGGAAAATCTATCTTGGAAAAATATGAGGGGATATATGAATTGTATAATTTTAGTCGGTGGAGGAACAGAGGAAGGCGATCTCAAAAGACTGAAGAGACCACAGTTAACACAAATCGAATCTAAGAGATTTTTTTACAAGTTTAGAGATTATCCAGTATTTTTAAACAATTTTTCCACTTATGCCCCACTTATGAAGATACAACACAGAAAATCTTGCATGAATACTAGAAAATAGAACCAACATCAATGGTCTTCCAAGGACTATTGTACGTAAAAGCAATAGCAGAAGATAAAATATGATGTCTGCTTACTTACATTTCCAGACCATTAGCTATACTCTTATGTTCTAAACATGTATTTTAACTTATTTTGCATATCACAAAATGGGCGAACCCAAACGATTGGGTGCGTTGTCCGAAACTTTCTTTTTTGTGATGAAGAACTTGTAGAAGCTATTCATTTATGCGGTTTTAAGTGAGCGTATCTCAGTTGCAGGACACCATTGGAGATAACCTATTGTAATTTTGGCGGGAGATGTAAAGACAATCAGAAAATTTCGTTCTGACCATTTAAATGCAATTATCTGTTCAGCTTAATATTGAGGCTGGACCAAAAACTTCGATAAGAAGATATGCAAATCAAATTGAGCAAATTTTAGGAAGAATTTTGCATTTAGATTTGTAATGAAGTTACTGTTAATGTAGAAGTTGTGGCTACAGGCAGAGAAAACTGACATAGAAAATATCTGGTTCCAACACAATGGCGCTACATGCCACACAATTCTTGAAATGCTCATTTCTGTTGGATGTATTGAATGGGTGGTTCATTTGATGGCGATAGAATTCTTTTGTTTGTATACTTGAAAAGCAAACTCTAGATATATTAATTGCTCACACACGCTAAAAATAGTCGACAAAATTGGACAATCTATTTGAAATACAACCCACAGTTATGCTGTACACACAAAATAGTTACCTATTTACGAACCAAGTGCGTGAAAATATATTTCGCGAATGAGTGGCCAGTATGGACACGAAAGTTTGTACAATATTTTTTGTACGAGTACATTAATAATACCTATCGTTAAATACGTTTTCATTTATGACACAGTACAAATCTCTTGATACTAATAAAAAAAATTCAGTTGGCAGTATTGATTATTTGAAGTGACATTTAATATAAAATTATCAAATTCAGAAAATTCAGATCAATTGAAACAAACCAGTTAATCCCTGGGGTATCAATCTCTGGTTGTAAAAATTGCCCGAGCAAAATTTTTAATAATTGTTCTGTTTCAATTTCTGAAAAGAATGAATGAATGGAATTTACCTATACAATATTTGTTGCTGTTCTGACATTGAATTACATACTTTCGAAATATAACAATTTCTTTTTCATGTCGTTTTATTATTTTTACATAAAAACAACAATCTGGTCAGCATATTCTTAGGGTTAGCAATTTATGATTTTAAAATGTCACTAAATTAATCAAGTTACAGTAAGTACCAACTTTACTTCACGCACTATCACTTAAAGTGGCTTTTCACGCACGCAAATCGAATAGTGAAATAAGCGAGTACAAAAAAAGATTGTTGTTCTCTGACTTGCGCTTTACACAAATAATATAACATGGTTCAATAAATGATTTTCACAAGATAATATTTTTATTTATTTGTGAAAGCTTAGCAAGCTGTTTCTTGTACTAGCAGTCTATAAGCTAGACGATTGGTCTGAATGTTTTTTTCATTTTTGACAATACTGGGGAACACTTAATATTTTCATAAAATACATACTTTCGATTTCTTATTTGGTTCTCTAAAACATATTGCTCCATTCTACTGCACATGTATTGATTTTTTTGGAAGAATTAATTTTTTGATTACGATTTGCAATTATATTTACCAAAAATAATAAATAAACGGAGACATACAATTCATTTCAAGAATTAATTCAATTCATTTCTTTTATTTCAACCTTTTTGCTACCAAACAACGAATTTCTTTTCCTGAATTGTAATTCGAAAAACAACCGATTCATTTCTCTTCGTTTTCCTGATTAATTTAAATTACCCGAACGAACCTTCGCGGAACGAGAAAAGCAACACGACAACGAGAAAATTTAATAAGGCAATTTTCTTTTGGGCGGTAAAACACGCAGATAGCGCTCAGGTAGGGCGGATAAGAGAAACCCATTCCGGTTGCCAGAAACTTTATTAATTCTCTTCGTTAACAGGTAAAATTATTAGGGAAGAGATAGATAATCTAGGATTGGGGATGAGAACTGTTAGGGAACGTACCGGAAAACCGTCTATATTTCTAGAGGGCGCCACGGTGCAATTTTAGGTATCGACAGACGATGGTCGTAGGTACTGATTTGCAGCAACAAGTGACGCGATAGTCCTGTTCGCTACCTTCTCAGAGCGGGGGTAGTAATCAGTTTCGTCAGAGGCACAGGTCGAGCATAAGTTTCGATGCTTTTTATATATCATGCAGACGACGACATTCATTCATTCCTCTAACGTTCAGTGTAGGTATTAGAAAGTATGTTTATTTTTTCTTCTTCGATGTCTAATACAGTGGAAATGGTTTAATTTATCTCTCTTAATATGAAAAATTTATATTAAATGATGGCAATTAATTAGGAAACCTAGAATGCCTAATAGATCAGGCACTCTAAGGCTGCTACCAGTGCGATCTTTCTAGTTTGCCTTTAAGAGGTGCACCCACATAGTTAAAACCTGTCTAGGTAAAATATGAGAAATACTCTCACAAATACGCTCACTTCAGTTCAAAATTCTGATCAACAAATAAAACAAAAGAATAAAATTTGCCCCAGAACAATTGAAAACCTTGTCAGGCATAACTTAGAAATCAATCTAACAATTCCACGATCAAGTACCCAATATGCGACAATACCAGGCCCTGTATAGTACACTCGAGCGTAGCTACAAGTTTCAGAGATCGTCCATCAATGCCCCATCAGGTATGCAGGGGGTGCCGCTGTAAACAGTCGCTATAGGCGCTTTAACGCACGTTCAATTCGCCGCTATATTAAACCATTTCCCTGTTATAGGCAAGGAGGATTCTGCAATTGAATACGCAGAATGAATACGTACATAAACCTGTCAAATTACGCAGATGGTGATGGAACGTGCTGCGCTAGCTATATATAACACACGACAGACTAAGTAAATCATTTGCTCGTTATGCTTATGTACACACACACACACAGCTACATACGCGTATGTAGTAGGTGTATGCGTACATATTCAAGCTAAATGTAAGAGGTTACTAAAACGCCTTGTTACCTCAGGCGGGGTAGTATGCGTTGAGGTTTCGGTGAGCCTTTGCTTTTGTGTTGCTTTCACCTGTACACAAAAGAAGCGTAGTACGTGTGCGTGTAATTAGTTGAAAAGGGTAAAATGCTTATTTCAACTGCAGAGTACATTATTATACTATTTGTTATGTCAGTTCTTGCTTTCGACTAGCAGTCTTTGTTAATTAATAAGTACTGTTTATTTGATGCGTAAAGTTTATGAGGATGCTTCCATAAACACAGCAGATTTATTTAGTGATGAAAAATTATACTGTCGAAATATAAAAAAAAATGATGAAAATTTTGCTCAATGCTAAACATTTCTTTTAGTCTTTGCCAATTCTATGTACGACACTTTTAGATGTGTTATGAAAGATTTGGGTTATCTCATGTCATGTTGAACCAGTACCAGGCAACTGGGCAAGACTTAACTGCGTGTGTGCTCAAGCTGGTAAGCTTGATTCTATCAATAATCTGTGGTGATACATCGTTCCGGCTAGATATGATTGAATTTCTACTTATTTTGTGATATATGACACTTCACAATAATGTGGTCTCCACCAGATTTTTGGCAGATGACCCACAATTTTGACTTTTAGCGATAGATCCCAATATAATTAAAAAGCTTTGCCAAACGTATAAGGTAGATACTTTTAGTTATTTCTGAATTAATATCCATAATTCTTGCTAGGAGTAGCTATTGTTCGGTTGATGTGCTCAAGGAAGTCAAACTGCAGTGGACCTAAAATAGAACCACTGCTGGCTAGTATGCTCCAATTTGTTAAAGTAGTACGATTATTAGTTTGGTCAAAGGTTTTATGGAAGTCAGTATACCCCATGTGTGATTTACCACGTTTATATACTAAGTAAGGTGCCCCTTAGGTATCCCTTGATTTTGATACAATGCTTGTGGTGTGGTAGGTGCTAGTTATCGAAAAATCAATCAAAGTATCAATATGAATATTGAAGGTTTGTAGTTTCTTCTTTGGAAACAATTATACTAACAGAGATTCTTCACCAACTATTTTGAATTTTTCCCTAGAAAAAGTGCTGTAGTTAGGTAATTTGAATTTTTATATAGGTTCAGGAACAGTACTGTTTCAACTCGTTGACGCTCAGATTTTTGAGCTGCCCTCCTTTGGTTAAGACACACTCAAATTGGAAGCCGTGTTAATGTGGATGATATGCAATAAGGTGTTTACCCCGTTATTGTGACATATACTTAGAAACATCAAGAATTTAAGAGGCAAACTAGAAAAATTTGTCATTAGCCGTGCCAAAATTTGATGAATTTTGCAAATATTGTCGGTTTTGCCATTTTCAGAACATGAAGGGGAGACTTGTTTAAAAGAGTATTCCTATTGATGAAGCAGGATCCCGTGCAATTACTAGTGAACAGAATTATCCGAATTGCAAATGGTGTAAAGTTAGCCCTCATTTTGGTACCAATATGACGATGCACCATGCCAATATTCGGGATATGCATTGGAATATTTTTATTGATGAAGCAACCTACCATGTAATCACTGAAGAATAGAATTATCCCAATTATAAACGATTTAAATTAAGAGCTAATTTGGTACCAATATTAGGCAAACGTTACCTAAACTTTCAACAAAAATTTTGGTCAAAGATACGTTAGAGAAGAGATGGACCATTTGGTAAACCACTAAGGTGCCTCACATATATTGGACTTGTCACCAAAATTGAAAATCTCAATAACATAGTAGTGGGGGCTAATATTCTCTTGGTGCTGCTTCCTCTTTAGAGTTTAGGACAACATACTTCAATGTTTCATTAATTGGTCGTTTACAATAAGGTTTTATAAATATGTAGGTTCCATGTTCAGGATTCTCGTTTGATTCTGAGAATATTCTGCCAACATTTTTGTATGGCCTCTGCTTTTTACTCTCTCCAAGTCAATTCAAGTTCGTAAGCATCTTTTAGCATTACCACAACAGTATTTAGGGTAAGGTCAGGCAGCGAACCTAAAATCGCTGCACTGAAACTGTCAAGATTCAATTGAGGCAGGCACTGCAACTAATTGATCAAACTGTCCAAACAAATCATCAAACAGTTTATTGAATAAATGGTAACTGAAATTATATAACTGATTTTTATGGAAGTGTAATCTCCTCTGGTGCTCTCTGCTCATAGAAGCTTATTTAGATAGGTGGCTCCAAAAATAAACAAATTATCTTGACTTAAGGGGAAGAACAACCATATTCGTGATTGGGCATTATTTTTTCAGCACTGTTTGTGTTTTTGTCATAATGATGTTACTACTACTATAATTAATAGGAGAGTAACGATGTATAGATTATTTACTTTCAACAAGATGGCGAAACCTGTTATCTCTGAAGAAAGAGTATGCAAGTGTTTGAAATCAAATTTTCTGATCAAAAACTTTCTCGCTGTGTTTAGACGAGATTTCGCCAACTAGATTGTCGTACTTGACACCTTTATATTTCCAAACGATTGCAGATCCAAAAGAATAGCAGTCTCAGTCTTACTTCCAATAGTTTAACGATAATTTGACAGGTTTATGTATCCGTAATTACATATTTAATTTGATATTTAACAAATTTCTAATAACTGTAGCAGTGCCATCTAACTAATTTATGTACAAGTGCATATCATCTATGTATCGTTTCGCTATCCGATTTACAATAAAAAAATGCAGAATCCTTTACGAAGTATAGCGTATTCTATAGTCTGTAAGTATGTACCGCCTATTTCAAAAAAATCATAGTATTAGAAAGTTGTATGTATATGAAATTAAAATAATTTCAATATGTGATTCTGCAGATAAATGGTACATACGATGAAAATAGAAAACAGGTCGTAGAAGAATGTGTAAGATGTCATATATTATAAAGATTATACAGATTAGATAACATGTAGTATAGTAGAGGTACAAAACACAAGACACACGTTCATGTGTGCGGTACAGATTCTTACGTCACAGGCACTCGCATTACGTACTCGTCCTTCAAACCCCTGTAACAGACAAATCCCAATACTTTCAGGCTGTTACAAAGTCGGCAACAGTGGTAATGCGAGGAGAATAGGCATAACAGATAATACAAAATCGGAAAGTAAAGGATCTTATGTATTTGCGTGCTTTTTGGATATGTTGGATATACATATGTATGTGTCGAAATAATTTTGATCGGGTTATTGGTTGTAAAGTTGTGGAGAAATAATGCAAAATTCGATAGGTCAGTTATCTACTTAATTATCTCTCCTCATCTTTTCTTTCATCTTTAATAAAGAGGGAAAATTGTTGAAACATGTCAAAATAAGCTAATAACAACTTCTACCTTTGCAAAACTGCTTGCATCTATCCTTCTTCTCTTTGACAATTGGCAGCGATATCAGTAGAAGTAGATTCATTATAGTATGGTAAAAAGTGCCAACGCTATCTACTCTAAGAGCATGTATATTGTAGGCAACTGGCATTGGTAGCCATTTTCCGCGTTCGTATTGGGGCTATTTTGTGTAAGTTATAATTGCATGGCCCAACGAACGAACTAGATATAATAGAGCAATCAACAGCTGCATTGATAGTGAACCTTTGTCGATTGATGCAGAATATGTTGGTCCAAACGCAAACTGATTCAACGTCTGCGTCGATGAAGACGTTTTAAGACTGAACCAAGCCAACTGCATTGCTTTTATTTGTTTGGCTCCAAACTAATCTCATCTGCTACAGCTATTAGATGCAGATGCTTCAGGTATTCTGGCCAAGAAGAGTGACAAACTATCTTAACTAATTGTAAGTATAAAAATGGGAACTCAAGATTAAAAATTGTTTGAACACAAATTAAATCGAATTAAGAAGCTCCTCTATGCCCGATGAAATTCAAAAATCGGACAGTTGAAGTTAAAAAGCTGAAGTAGACAAGGAAAAGAGGGAGAGCGAAGCCCTGTGGAACAAAGTTAAAAGAAGGAAACACAGCTTTGCGTAGTTTGAGTGACCTTCAGATTGGCCAAAAAGACATCTTAGAAATTAATTAGTCGAATGGTCGCATTTGCGTAGACCTGCTTCCATTTGGATTCGGGGATGCCGCAGGGATCGATATTGGATCCGTAGTTTTTTGTTGCCTTTTTTGTTTTATTTAGCCGATATGGCGATACAATGGAATTTTGATCTTGAATGCAATCAGAGAATTCTCTACTAATAATGGAGGCATGTAAAGTCATAATCAGTGTTGGAGAAGGTGTGCCGATTTAGAGGAGTAAACCCTTTGTAAGAAACCTCTCCACCGGCGCAATTATTTGACAAGACCATGTATGAGCCCAGCCAAACAGGACCGCTACGAGTTTACAAGGATCTAGGTGAAGTAAGAAGGGGCTGGGCTTAATAAGGGTATGAAAGATATGAAAGAAACTCAAATTGCTGTTTGGCTTTAATAGCACAGCTAAAATCTTCTGTTCAAATTAAAGTTTTGGGTGAATAAAAGTAAAACAACTGATATGCAGTTACTTTTTCTATCTCTGAGTCTAGATCTAATGATTTCAATTTAAAATCTGATCGAAATAACCCCCAAACTACGATACTGTCTTCTCTTGAATGTTTCACATATATTTGACATCGATGGGCACACTTTTTAGATCAATTATATTGTGATTAGAATATCATAAATGTCAGATATACATAATTGGGTTAAATTTATATCAATAATTGGTTCAGCTGCAATAATTTCTGAATTACGTTAGCGACAAATGTGCTAATGTTATTACAGAACTACATATTGATCTATAATTGGGTCTCTTTAATTTTCCATTTTTGTACAACCATCGAATTTGCATTATTATTAGATGAGTATATAGGAGTGACTGACGCAGAATTTTTTGTCTGGTTAAAAATATTTAATTAGAGGAGTTATTTTGGGAGCAGCGTTTAACTATAGACTGTAACTATTTATACGCCACAAACCTTTCAGTAGGAGCTAAAACTATGATTCAATCTATTGCACACTTCACATTCTCAATTGAAAAATTAAAGTTTAAAATAGGGTAGAGACGCTTTACGCAGTTATTGTACAAAGTTCGACGAATTTAATAAAGTTATTTAAGTAACCAAAAACTTAAATAAAATTTCAAGAGAATCGAACATGATAAAAATACAGACAGAATCTTTTAGGTACATGACAATTTAAAAATTTGCCACCTTCTGAAACATTACATCTTGCAGCTCATCCGAACTGGAAAATTAGGTATATTTAAGATGGCAGGATGGATGCTACCAACGTTTATCTTAAAGGAATTGACGGCCAATAATGCAATACTCAAAAGTCAAATCTATAACCATTACAATTTCAAAGTTCATTTTTTCAAAATATTGCTACTGATGGAACCTTGCGAGGTTATAGATTCCAGAGTTTCATCGTGTTGTGACCATTTTTTTAATACCAAAATTAGCAATTTGCAGTATTCAAATAATAATGTTGAGGAGATAATATACAACGATAGCGTTTATTTTGCAACGAAAATAAACAAAAAACTGCTAATCAGTTGGTATTCTAAATCAGAACAAATTCACTTATTTCATTAAATTAGGTGGACGAATATGGCTATTCCCAACATTTTCAGAATTTAATTACTCCACTTTAGTATTTAATTGAACTCTAATGTTATTACTATGGCGGCTTGATTGACGCTAGACTTTAATTGTTTTAATCTCCACTGTTTTCCCACAATACGACTGAACTTCATAATTAGGACTATATACAATAAACGAGTTCGGATACAGTCAGTTTAGTTATTATGTTCTGAGCTTTTCAAGCACGAAATTTAATGGTTATTATTATATTATATGTTAATTTCTTGGATTTTAATCGGAACATTCTGTATGCTATGGTCCAGTTGTCTACTACTAAGCATATTCGTGTTTGGGAGTTTTTATAAATAGAAAATCGAAAGATGTGATGTCGTAAATGCGTCAACGATGAGGAATGTTGAAGCATTAAAATGAATTATTGTTATACACAATTTACCTATTGTTAGTATAATACTAGCAATAATGGGAAGAACATAAATATTCAGTAGTACTAGAACGAAATGCATATTTGCACGTTCCCCTTTGAGTTGTAAAGTTTGAATAGTATCTGAATTTATTTCTGTTGAAGTCTGAGTTTAATTGATGGTGATATTAGTTATTTTCATCTTAAATGTCTAAACTTTTTTTGGATAATTATTTCTAAAAATGTTTAATCTAGCACTATGTAGGCACAGTGGGGCTGTTGAACATTTGTTCAGAAGAGAATTAGCACTTATCGCTGCTGATATTGGCCATCTTCTTGAGACGGACTTTTTAGAACTTTAGTCCACAGCGAGATTTTTTAATCTGCTCCTATTATTGAAGATGACGTTTTATCAGACCAGTATGGCTCTGGTCTAAAGAAAGAGTCATTAGCGTCGTTGTCCTAATTTGGAAATGGTATTAGAGCAATCGTATAAAATGCCATTAAAAGCAAGTTCATTGAGGAAGTTCCTTATTTCATGCTTTCATATATATAATTATAATGCTTCCATACTTTTTTTGATTTCAAAAGTTAGACAAGTCCAAGGATTTGCATTTTGCAAATCACAAGAACCTTAAAATAATTTTAGACCTGCTTTTCAGATTACAATTGGCCGGGCACAAGCTTGTAATATGTACAGCCACTACAACATTGAGGCCTACTAAATTGCTGTTACAATTTCCAGCATCTATTTGAAATAAATTTGTTAAATAAGCATCCTTGAAATATCTTATTGTGCAATAATTTTGTCTTAAGTCAATTTTGATCTACTTGCTAACCAGTCCTGGCAGTAAGGTAACCACTAGGACAAGCGGGTGTTAAATGTAATGAAAACGGACGAGCCCTGGTTAAGGAAGGAGCTACGAAGAAAGTAGCCAAAACCATTGCGAATTGTTCGGCGAACAAAACTCTATAATGGTGGGCAACTTCCCAGGACAGAGACAGGCTAAGAAATTAAGTAAAGAAAGTATGCTCAAATTGACTGAAGACCTACTGTAGACTCAACAAACAAATGTGCTTCCTCGGTCTAACGGAAAATGCTATATGCAGATTCTGTCAGACGGAAGAAGAGATCCTGCAGTAGATTTTATGCCCAGGCGAGGGCTTAGCTAGACTGAGGCTAAAATGCATTGGCGAACCGTATCCAAACATGACTGTCTATATGAAGTCAACCCTGCCAAAGATCGAGAGGTTCATACAGCTAAAGATCGAAACGTTCATAATAAAGCCAAAGCTAGAACGGGTTGTCTAGATAATAGAGATTCATAAGAGATTCATGAACTGCAGTGAAGAGAAGCTGCAGGAATATCTCTTCAATTATCTAACTACACAAATCAACATAATCTAAGGATATCAATGTTTATTTTATTTGCTTGATTTTACTTCCGTAAATATTGTCTTTTGTTGCTTACTTTGGTTGCTAGGTAACTTATAAACAACTATCCGTCAAAAGTATCCATTAAACAAGTACAGTTAATGATAAGTCTTAAAATGTTTTGAATTTTAACTTTACTGTGTTACTTCTCCCACCTGCGTTGTTTCACAAAAATTAGTACCCATTGATAAGTGTAAGCATAAATTGCGTTAAAAGCAAACATGAAGGAACAAAATAGACGTCGTCATTTGCATCCTGACGAAATGAATAGGGCAGTTGGAATGCTGGAAGTTGGAGTAAGACAAGTTGACGTAGCGGAGCGGCTAGGTACAACACAGAGCGTAATTAGCCGACTATGGCGACGTTACAGAGATACAGGTAATCCCAGGGAACGACATCTTGGAAGAAGACGCGCCACCACTGCTATTCAGGACCGGTACATCACTCTTCAGGGTCGCCGACAGAGTTCACTAACTGCTACTGAGTTAAAATCGCGCCTGCAGGCAGTGCATAACGTGACAGTCCGCAGCCAAACCATCAGGCGTCGTTTAAGAGAAGTCAATCTTCACTCCAGACGCCCCCTTAGAGTTCCACCATTAACCAGGGGAAATCGAGGACATCGAGTAAACTGGGCTCGAGAACACTTAAACTGGACTTGAGAACAATGGTCGACTATACTTTTTTCTGACGAGTCGCGATTCGGATTAAGACCAGATACTCGCAGATTAAGAGTCTGGCGTCAGCCTGGTAATTCAGCAACGCTACAGCATGCCCAAGAAGTGCACAGCTACCGAGGTGGTACTGTAATGATATGGGCGGGAATTATGCTGGGTAGGAAAACTGATCTCGTTTTTCTAGATCAATTCTTAAATGCTGAGCAATATATCAAGAATATTCTTGAATCTGTTGTTCAGTCATTTGCAGAAGCGTTGGGCCGAAATTTAACCCTTATGCATGACAATGCACGACCACATGTGGCAAGAGTTGTTACCGATTGGCTCAATGACGCAAAAATTGAGGTTTTGCCATGGCCAGCTCAATCCCCAGACCTCAATCCCATTGAGCATGCATGGGATATGCTTCAGAGACGATGCCTGCCACATATGGACGCTAAACACAATTGACGGCAACTACAAGAACTTCTTTCACAACAGTGGAATCTTCTTCCACAAGAAGACTTGGACAATCTTATTCTGTCTATGCCAAGAAGATGTAGGGCGGTTTTAAACTCCAGAGGAGGTCCCACTCTTTATTAATTCTTTATTTTCAAATTTGTTAATTCAATTAAGATTGATTTTGAAGTGTTGTTTAGTTCCATTTTGTAGAATTTCTAATTTCTAATTAATAAATTTTTATTAAAATTGTGTTAAATATTAATTTAAGTTAATTTCACTCATAGCTTATTTTACATTTAACTAAAGACAAAAATGGGTAAAAAGATGCAAATTTATTTTTTTAAGCAAATAAGATATATCCTTAGATTATGTTGATGTGTGTATATCTATCTAGCCAGTCCTGGCACTACAAGCAACTCACAAGGCTTCTTAGTTGATCAAAAGCTTTTAATGCAGTTAACATGGAAGTATCTAACGATTAAGATTGTAACTTTTATACACTTGTCGTTGTTTTATACAAAAATGACGCAAAGATTGTAGATTTGTTGTTTGTTGGACGTGATTAGCTTACTCATATAAAATAAAATTCTGAAAACTGTTATTTCTAAACGGATTTTGAGGTATGTATGTACATTTTTTCTTAGCTTTTAACTCCAATACACGAATAAGGAAATGAAAAACATAGAAATATGCGCATCTACTTTGTTTGCGGGTATTCTACATAGTTTTCTCAATTTTGACTAAAAGGTGGCCCATTCTGATAAGGCAATTTAATAATACATTTAGTATTTTACAAAAAAAAAAATTTATTACTATTTTGTTTTAATACTTTCATTTAATATTCAAAATTTTTTTGTATCTCAGTGTAGAAAAGCACTGCACTAAAAGCACAGATTTGTCCACAAAACGCTAAACACCCAACACAAAGGTTGCGAGTTTTTGATATAAATCATAGAAATAATGAAAAACATGTAATTTAATTACTTCTGATAATCATATTCATAAAAAGTATAATAAATCTTTGTAATGTTGATGTTTCTACTTTAAACAGTGCTAGTTATTGTGTAGCAACCTGTTTGTAGCATATACCATTCAATGTTATAGTTTCATTTCTGGCGACAATAAATCGCCGTCTCCATACTTTTAACTAACCCTGTATATTGATAATAAATTCTAGAGTAGTTAGTGTAGTTTCCACATTTAATTTGAATTTTGATTAGACGTATAATTTACTCTATAACTTAATTTAATTTCAAACACTTTACAAGAGTTTTCAACTAGTTTTACTATCATTTAATTCGATCACAACATCCGATTCTGTAAAATGTGCAATATATTAATCATAAACTAGCTCGCCTACTGCAAAAAGAAGATAAAACCTCTTTATTGTAAAGCGCATTATTCTGCCTTGAAATATTGAAAAACGACAAAATCACTGTTCCGAACACTATGTATGTAGAGCTCGTAAAAGATCAGCTTCGTTGTCGATATTTACGAGCTTTGCAGTATGACGAAAACATCTCATTTCGTATGCTGAGAGAAGGGCAACATTTTTCAAAAAATAAAGGATACACAGCAAAAATATGTACCTACGTCAGAAGATTATCGACCGGTAATCTCCAGGTATAACGTGGATATGTACAAAAATACAGCGAAAGCGTATTCGCAAAAATGGAAAACAAAAAAAAAATAAAAAGTCAACAATGAACAGCATTGTGTATAGCATAAAAAAGAGGTAGGTAGGAAAAAATTAAGTAAAAAAATATGCTCTGTTAGCAATGAAAATACGGTCTTCTACTTTTTATTAAAATGTATCAGGAAGCTAAAGATGGAATTTTTAAATTTGCAGTTTCATATTTTTAGGCGTTTTGAAAAGTTAATTTTCTGGCGAAAACTTTAATATAAAACTGCAATTTGTTTCATCTGCGAACAGAAAATACGTTAATATAAATGTTTTATGTTGCATAATAGGGAGAAAAGAAAGCATGAAAGAAACTGTGCAGCACTTACTCTGGGAATGTTATATTACTGTACACGCCTACTGGGATGAAGCACCTCTGACGGAGTATGCCCTGCCATAACTGAACACCCACAATGCCAAAAATGAAGAATACGAAGAAACAGAGTAGCAGTACGTTACCCAGCATAGGCAGTGTGTCCAACAGTAGCATCACTAATATTCGCATACCTGTAACAAAATATAAATACTGTAAAATTGCTCCAGCACAAGTATAAGTTATTATAGTAGTAATGTTAGTGCAATTCATTGTGTTGGTTTTGTAGGACATTACATAAGATATATAGCAATATTAAATAAGTAGTTTATTTCTGTTCTTCATGATAATGGAATCTTCAACATTAAGTGGTACAATAGTGGCATTAATTCCACTAGGTGGTCGATATTCTCTTGGGGTAAGGTGTTCCAAGCAATCTTTTAATTTTTGCTGGAGACTTCTAGTGTCTGAGGTGAATTGGCTAAATTTATAAGTTGTTTTTACATGTTCTATTGGCCGAGATATTTGAAGATACGTGCTAAAAAATTACCATAGGTCTTCAAGCTGCTGAAGATATAGAACAATATGAAATCCTATCACCTTATCAACTTAATACTGCTCATCCATGGAACACCGGACGAACACCAACTGGAAATTTAATATTTCGCCGATCTCCATTCCAACTTGACAAAATTGTAATTCATTACTGCACACCATCCGATGCCACTCTACTTTCCAGTACGTTGGCAAAGATTGCTGTCAGCCTTCACCCGTAAATGGTAACTTAAGATATGGTCGAGAGGATTGCAAGCCGAGATCCTTGATTCGGCGATAAATGATTCGAAGGCTGGCAGAACAACCTTCATTACCTGATCACAGATCAGCAATTAATCTGGTATTGGCACCTCTTAGTGCCATTAAGGGAAGGTGGTGGTCTTGTATCTCATTAATTCTCCTTCGGTCTCATATGCTTCTTCGGTGTTTTTCCTGGTCTTCTCTAGAACATGGTTGAAAACAGGAAATGAAGTAGGTTGGTTTTGATTACGGCGATTTGCAATTTTCCGGGATGAAGAACTACCTCTCCGCAAACTAATCATTCGACCTCAACTGTCAATAATTTCCAACATGTTGTTTCTCTCTATACATAAACACACTCTTCGGACACATATAAGAAAGGCATGACAAGAAAATAAATGGCGAACATTTAATTAAAGGTCACAACGTCACCCGCCGCCATTAATATCCTCAAATCCTAAATGAAATGTGTGACGGATTTTTGATCCACTCCAATATAGGTTTCTGTTAAGTCGAGTGAAAAAAATCGTGATTGCTGTAGTGCAGGGAAAGGGGGGTGGAGGGACTAGATAATATGGATGGAGTAAAAGGAAAATAGTAGAATGGTAGGAGTCAAAATTAAGTAAAAAGCAAAATATTGCTCACTATCTTGCTCGTTTCAAAAGTTACAAAGTTTGTGTAAAATAGTTCACTTCTAACATCTTTTAGAAATAAACCTAATCTGCAAGAAAACCATCCAATAAACCACTCCTGGAATGCCTTGAAAATTTGATATCTTATGCTTGCAAAAGTTTCCCGTTGAAACAACCTATTCAATTAATGATAATAGTCTTGAAAAAAGGGCAAATACGTAGGACTGGAATGTATTTTTTCATTCTAAATTCTCATTTACTTATTGACATAGCTTCAGTATGTTTCTCCGCAAGTAACTTTTTAGGATTTAGTACGTATGTCTTCAAAGTCTTTTGGGATATTCAGATGTGGAAGCTATGATGCTTATGTTTCAAATTGAATGGTGTCCTCTTGAGGTTTGTACTGCTAGGGATAGATTACTACAATGTCATGAATTGCAACTATTTCATGAAGGAAATAAACTACAGTTATTAGAGCACCTTTTTTTATTTATAAAACAGAATTCAAACTGAATTATATGAATTCATTATATGTATGTATAATAATAAATTATATGTATAATATTTATAAATATTTAGAACGCCAGGGGTAGCATGTATAACTCCAAAGAAGAATTAGATAGTGTCATAGAACACAGTCAGAGTAAGCACTAATAACTCTGATTTTTTTCCGAAATAAAAGAAACGTCTTGCTAAACATAAAAACCTAGCTCGGGATATTCCGAATACCTCAATCTTATCGTAGTAGTTACTATACAATCTACAGATTTTGTTAATAGGCGACAGATCATTTCAATCAGCAACCAAGGGCGGGCGCGGTCTTGAGCTGTAGTACGGCACGTGGAAACGGAAGAGAGAAAGCAGTGTAGCATTATTGAAGATATTGTTAAATATATTATATAAGATGTTTAAAATACCCACCCATGTATGATGCAGCAAACGAGGCAGTGCAAATTCTTTTCGAATATGATCGTACGACTGAAAGGGCGGCTTTTGACCGTGTCTTTTAAAATAAAGATAACTCAAACATTTGTTTTGTACTTTTTCAATCAAGTCGATGTCCTTCCCGGTCGAGGAAGCCCATATAGCTGAGGCAAACTCTAGCCTAGATCTAACAAGTGAATTATACAGGTACCGGTGGGCTCCTATTGTCACCCGACATTGCACGAACAAGCGCGGCAAGTAATTGGGAGATAGGCGCGTAGATGTGCGGCTGTTCCTTTATCAACCACTTCATCATCATATGCAACTTGGACGGATATTTAACGTTTGCAAGTATGATAAATAATGTGTTATAGTTAGTTACAGTTAGTTATAGTGAATAGATACTGCAGACTGCTCACAATATATCGCGACAGTCACCCAGTAACTGCACGAGCTCGTGCAATATCGGAAATCGGGTGACCATAGAAGCCTGCCGGAACCAGTATAGTAAAATAATGGAGCTAGTATTATTGAAGTCCTGTGTATTACGTTTAACAAAACCCAAATTCCTGTAGGCCACACCTGTAATAGTTTGTATATGTTTAGAAAACCGAAATATAGATTCGAAAGTAATACTTAGATCCATTACTGTCTGTTTTCGCTTTAAACTTTCTTTGGAAGTTTGATAATCAAAGAGAATTGGTCTGGTTAGTCTTGTATAACTCATAACCGAGCACTTGCCAATATTAAGCGAAAGCATATTGCGTTGACACCAGCTAGTCAACCCATTAAAGTCCCTCTGTAATAAAGTAGAGTCAAGGGTAGTTTTGATTTCCCTAAAAAATTTGCAATCATCTGCATATAACAGACAAGTAGAGTTGTTAAGTAAATGTACTATATCATTAATAAATATAATAAAAAGAAAGGTACCCAAGTTACTCTCCTGAGGAACTCCTGACAATTCCAGAAACAGCTCAGAAAAACATTTATTGTAGCAAATCACTTGTCGTCTATTAGACAAACAGGAACCAATAAGTTGTAAGAGCGCATTAGAGAAACCAAAAGCATTTCTGTAATAAAATATCATGATCAACCTTATCAAAAGCCTTTGCAAAGTCAGTATATATTACATCCACCTGGGATCTGTCTGTAATAATCTTAGAGACTGCATCACAAAATATCAACAAATTAGATTCAATTGATCTGCCATTAATGAAACCATGTTGTGCGTTAGCTAATTTGTTTTTAATTTGGCTACAAATTTTTGTAAACAGTACTTGTTCAAAGATTTTAGAAGCCGTCGAAAGAATGCAGATTGGGCGATAATTTGCTATATTTTCAGTCATTCGTTTTGGGGACAGCTACCACTTTGGCGAATTTCCATTCATCTGGAAATACACCAGTACTTAAAGATATATTAAAAATGTGTTTAATATGTGTCATATTTTATCAATACTGACGGAGTCCGAACATACGTCAGTGAGAGCATTAATATTATATGATGCAGGGGGTCCGTATACACTGAAGAAATAAGAAGAAAAGCCAGTCGCTTTCTGAGAGTCTGTTGTGTACACATAATCATCAAGAACAAGATCACTAGGATTGACTAACTGACATGAACGATTTTTTTGAGGACCAAAATACACTTACCTCCCTATTCCCAATTGCTGCTTCGGCTTTTCTATAGTAGTCTCTGTAAGCATTTTGGATTTCGGTTTCTAATTTCGATCTAAAAAATTTCTATTTATTTAAATTAAAGATATTATTCTTACGCTTTCTATGATATTCTTTACAATGAAAAATCAATTTAATTTCGTCCGTAAATCTTTATTTGATTTATAACCCGGAACACACGTATTGAGGGCATCATATAGTATGTATGTATGTCGTAGAAGATTTTAACCGATGATTTATCCTCTTTACACTCTAATAATCTTCTCCAGCTGCAATTCTCTAATATTCTATATAAGGCAAGAAAATCAGCCTTTGAATAACTAAATGCATTACAGCTACTATAATGGATTTCTCCCTCAGGGACACAGTTCCTCAAAGAAACAGTTACATACATGTAGAACTGGATGGTGCAAGTCCAAAGGAACAAACAGATCCTCCGCCTTTCGAATCGGTTAAAACAAGATCAAGAGTTCGCCCATTATTATTCACAACATTATTTCTCGCTTCTAAATTATAGAGATTAATAAATTCACCTAAAGATTGACATATAATATTGCCGCTCATAAAATCGTAATTGCTTCCATATACTGCAGGTAAATGAAAGTCACCACCGATTATTATATTAGAATCGACTAAGTAAGCATTAAAATCTTCAAAAATAGAGAAGTATTCATTGTAGATACTATGATCCGAGCCAGGTTTAAAGTAGACTTCGTTAATCAGATATTGTTTACCAAAGATTCTGCATTTTGCAAAAACAGCCTCTATAGAAGCATGAGTTCTAATTAAATTCGATTTAAATTTTTTATTAAATTAAAATTATATTAAATTTTATTAATACCCTTTAGAAAGAGAGACAAAGCAGTTTGAAATAAAAATAGATTCCACTAGATCAGAATTGATTCCTTGCTAATAAAGCTGTTACATAATCACTAACAGCAGAACATATTTTATCGGTACTTGGAAAACCTGTCTCCATCGATTCCTTCGGCCAAAATTTTCATGATATACAGACTTGAATTCAAGCGAGTGGGTTCAAGCTTCGCTTTGAAAAAGTCTTATAACTATTTGTAAGGAAAAATAGAGAAATGTGATTGCAGTAACACTTTAAGGAGTCCACTTAACGATATTGTTCATCCTCACACAAATTGAAAATTAAAAATGACAAGCATGCAGATAATTTTCCAGTTTATTATTTCTTTCTTATCGATGGACCTTGAACGATGTCCACACTTTAATTCTAATCAAAATACAATTAACTTTCCCAACGGTTGCTAGTAAGTAGTGAAAATCGATTTCTAATAATTTCCAACAGCATATTACCTCCCTTATATTGACCCATTTCCTATATTTAGTGAACTTCCCAACTCAATTAGTTACCTTCGTTTCACCCTTTTTTCGACATACGTAAACGAATTTAACTTAATTCACGTTGCCAGCAATTTAATGTACACTAAACTTACTTATAAAGCTAATACAACGGTCGTTACGCTTATCTCGAGCTACAAAAGACGTTGCGAGCACCAATAAATAAGCTCGAGAAGGACTTTATTGTACCGTCAAGATAATATGTTCCAGATAAAAAAAAACGTTCATCCCGCACGTGTACAGATATGGAAGTATGTATGTTTTTAGGATAGAATGGTGGTAGAGAAAGGCAAGACGTTATTTTCACCGGATAGCTCTAATTTAATATGCACCACGTATATTTACTGGAAAGTTTCCAGAATCGTTTTTCTCTTTAATCGT